>KL258407.1:6510-24972 GCA_000699545.1 Podiceps cristatus
TTTGTTTAAATATTTGGAAGGAAACAAAGAGAACAGGGTTTTAGAGGATCAAAAAATACATGGCTGTCCCAGCTAAAGCCCTGTGAGAGAGCTATTTGTTGCTTTAATATATTATGTGGGCAGCTGAAACACCTGGAAGACTTCATTAAGGACCAGTGAGGCATTTATCCTAAGTGCTGTGCAAATATCCATGATGAAGATGGTTCCTCTCCCAAGCTTACTGCAGCCTACGGCAAACAAATGGAGAAGGACGGGGTAACAAGGAGTTAATTTTGATTAGTGTCATAAACTGTCTTCTCCATATCCAGAAGTTGTGTCTATTTTTTTGTAGGCCCTGCAAAAAGGAGTATTTATGTGGAGGTTAGGAGGAAAAGTCCAAATTAGTTTTACAGATGCTTAGAGGGAATTTCCCCTCAGGTACCATGGGGAAATCAGGCAGGGCCTGCTTGTTAATGCAATAGTTGTAGCTCTCCTCGCGGGCCCCTCAGAGGTGGGAGATGACCCACCAGCACTGAAGCGAGGCGGGAGGCTGAGTAGGAGCCACTGGGCACCTTTGCGTGTGACGCGGTGAAGACAGACGGCCAGAGGGTGGGCTAGATCATATGTTCATCTCCCTCAGATCCCCGCAGGGACTGTGTGATATATCAGCCTGCTTTGCATCAAACAGCTGTCTGACAACAGCCTTCCTGAAAGCAAGGGGAAAAAAAAAGCTGAGAGTCCTTAAAATTCAGGCACCGGCTCTTGCTTTTGTCAATTGCTCTTGTCAAAGCCCATTTGTCAGAGGCTCTGCAGGCTGTCACGCCACACAGTTCGGCACCCGTGGCTCCTCCGCTGTCCCACAATAACCTTCACAGCAGATGAAAGACTGAGCCATTCTTCCTCCCCATCTCCTTTATCAACCAACATTCATTTATTAAACCGGCATTCATACAGTAAAAACTCCTACCATCAGACGAAGGTGCTGTCTTCGTAAATGATGATGCAGTAGGTCCAGATCCACCCTAGTATGAAAAAGTCCATATAGCAATAATGCAGCAACAAAGGATATGCTAGAAAAATCATTTCAGTGATTGCATGGATTACAAAATGCTGTCACTTGTTTCATTAACTCGCGTTAGCCTTGCACAGCCACATGCACGCCAGGCTGCCTTGAAAGAGAACTGAAAGACGTTATGGTCTCAGCTTTCCCAGCAAGTGATGGCCCCCAGCAAATGTTTCTGAATCCAAATGTCTTCTGTCACCAAAGCCTGAAAAATCCCTCCATGGTACGTCATGCCTGTATGTGCCTCTGGCTGATTTCTCCTATCTGTTTATTATTTCTGTTTCAGATTCTCACATTTTCCTGAGTTTGATAGGTATAATACAGGCATAGCGATATCTTCTGTTAATTCTGCACTTGACAGGAGCATACAATATTGCTCTGTGTTGGTTGGGTTTTTTGTTACTGATCACGGTAACTTTTTCCTTGGAGGAGGAAGGACGGCAATTCCAATTGCTTGTTATAATTCATTGGGGCTTTTTTTTTAACCATAAATGAAGGCAGAGGGTTCTGATACTGCACCATCCTACTTTTAGAGGCCAAGTTCCTATTAATTTACAGTTTTGTCTGTGGAGCAGCTCAGCGCCAATGGGATGATTAAACTGGATGGAGCTGTCCTGATTTGGCAATAGTGGATAACATGAAATCTCAGTGGAGAAACCTGCAACGTGCCACATGCCACGTGCCGTGATCTGGTTAAAATGACTGGGAGGCTTGTGTGAAGACTGAGGGCCAGACCCAAGATTGATATAAACCACCTCAGTAGAGCCAGTGTGGTTGGCATTGAGTAGGAACATGGCCCGAGTGCCAGGTGGTCCTAGGACAACTCTCAGTCTGCAAGGTGCTTATCTGTTGAGCCTAAGGGGGCTCTGCTCTTCCCATTTGGCCCACAAGGGTGGGTTTCCCTGTACAAGCATAAGGAATGAATTGCTGTGAGGAGGGTCTTGTCACAGAGATGTGTCTGGCTGAGCTCCCATGAGCCAGGCTGAGTTAATTTTCTGCCCCTGCTTGCAGCCCTGTTTGCCTGCCAAACCCCTCGGAGCAGGGGCGGTGGGCTGGGTGCTGTGCCACCCCTCGGCCAGCAATGACACAGGTTGCCGTCAGACCCAAGGGCACACCACCTCTTTGGTTACCCTTGCAAGAGGGAGACGACTTCCAGTGACAGCCAGACCAAGAGCAATAAATTTTTAGATGGCCCCAGCACAGATGACCAGGGCCTGGCTGAAAGCAGCCCTGTTTATCAATAGCTAATGCTGGTAAAGGTTTCTTTTCCAAAGCCTCCACACGGAAAGGCCCCTGAGTTGTGCAAGGCGTCGCCATTGTGACAAGGAGATGTTAAACTGCTGCACGCAGCGGGAGAGGGTTATTTTGGACAGCACATTATGGCAGCAAAATGGACAGAAGGCTCTTTAGCAGCTAATTTTATGATGTTCCCCCTCTAAGCATCAGGTGTGGAAGAGCCGTTCACTTTGTGCTCAGCACAGAGATTTTTATATAAAATGGATGCTCCACCATATATAGCTATGTCATGATGACTGTAGGACATGTTGGCATTACACATCCCACTTGACATGCCCTATGAACGTGGGCTGAGTAATTTCAGGTTGTATTTAAATAAAAGTGACTATATTTTTCTTGCAAGCACAAGCCAGTTAAAAATATCCTGTGGTTACTGCTTTGAAAATGCCTTAAAACGAACTTAATCTGGTCACAAAGACAGGGCGATGCTGACAGTTACATTAAAATACTGAGCTGCAGAGCATGCCAACATGGAGGTCAGTCCCTGCACATCAATGGGAGCAGACCTCCCGAAGGTGGGCTGCCTTTCCCTGGCCACCACAGCCACCCCACTGGCCCCTTCCCAGGCTGCTGCGGAAGAGGCAGCTGCTGAAGCCTTCGTGGAGCTGTGCCCAATGCCACCAGAGATTAAGCACAGGACAGAAAACTCTCCGCCTTTAGACTCCTGTAGCACATGCTTGAGCCATGAGCTGTGCTGTCCATCTCCACCCCCAGGCCCAGGCCCAGTGCTGCAGCCTCCCCGGGGAGGCAGACCTCCCTTTGGAGGCCCGGGTTGCGTATTTGCAACCTGCCTTCCCTGGGCTCCTCACCTTTGTCTCTCCTTGCTAGAAAAGCCAGTGCAGCCCTAATTGGGCACGCAGTCCCGGATGGCCCTGAGCAGCCTCGCTCGGGACCCCCGCCTGCACCCCTGCCCACGGCAGCCCCACTGCAGCCCCCAAGGCCTGCCCCATGCTGCCTCGCAGCCCATTCCCGCCCCCCGAGTCCTGGCTCGCTTACTTGGCTCCCTGGAGGGACCAAAAGAGAATGATTTCACATTTCAGCGTGGTTTGTTTGATCTTGAAAGTCTTGCTGGGAGAGCTGTGTTTTGGGGTTTCAGTTTTCCTTCCCTTCTGTTTGTTCACTCACAAACACGCTTCCACTTTTCCAACTTTGTCACTAAAGAGGAGGGAAAAGTTACCCCCAGGGGAGGGTATCTAACCCAGTGAACAAGCGAAACTGTTCGTTACCATCTCTCTAGCACTGCCACAGACACCTTGTTGCAGTATGGGTAATACCGGGGAAGCTTTTAGTGCATCTAAAATCCACTTCTCTCTCTGATGAATGGTACAGCAACTGCCAAAGTTGCTGCTGACCATTTCCCCACCGCCTTGCGCTCTTCTGGCAGGACGTGTCTCTTGCTCAGAAAACATCCCAAATGCTGCACGTAGAAGTGCAATTCCACAAAGCCCCTGTTCCCTCACCCGGGAGCCCAGCTCCCCCACAAAAGTTACAGAAACCAGAGGCAAACACACTCTGGTTTTATAAGCGCAGCAAAAACTCCTTCCTTAAACAGCTGAAGCAGCATTCCTGTGCTGTTCCTGTCCACCGTAATCCCTGTGACTAAAGGCTACTGAAATTGCACAAGTCTTTCTAGAAACCATCAGGCAGGATTAACCTCTCCCCACCCCAGCTCCTCTCAGGGCTGCCCCTCCACCGGGGCTGGAGGCTGAGCTTCCTCCAGCCAAGTATGGCTGTGCAGGCGCTCCTGCACACGCTGAACGGCTCCTCTGGTTCTGATCAACGCTGGGGCTTCGGGCCAGTGCGTTTGTACTCTTGCAGTGGGGGATTCCTCCTGCCAAATACTCTACAAACCAACATAATTTATGTGCTGCAGCGCTAGCTGGAAGTCAGTCAAGTCCTTTGCTTGTCTTCCAAAAAATGAGAAGCAACATACTGTCCACCTGGCTGCATTGTCACTAAACTCGTGCTGTGGTAATTTGCAAGGAAGAGAGCTTGCGGGGCAGCTGGACCCTTCCCAGTGCCTTTTGGCAACACAAGATACAGCCGAGATACAGCGTACGGGCCTGGAGCTGCACTGCACGTGGGGCAGGGCTGGCCGGCTCGGCCGGGCAGCTCTCACGTGCGAGACAGGGAGGCGAGAGTGAGTGCTGGTGAGGTGCTCCCACGGCTTTCCCTCGGCAAGCTGGTAGTTCAGATTTGCCCACAGCTGTTGCACGACTTCAGAGAGACCATGTCGGCATCATCCTCAGAGAGCCCTAGAAGTACACAGAGCAAACCTGGTGATTTCACAATGTGACTTCGTGCTCCCTTGGTCCTGAATGATTTTTCTTATTATGCTCATAGCCAGTCTTGGCTAAAGCTTTCGTTCACCGGCTAATTTTTAATGACTGACATTTTTAATGACATGACAGAACTTGGTGGTTGAACCTGAGAGGAGTTTCCCCATGCTGGTGACACTCTCTGAGGGTCTCCTTAGTAGTTACTAAGGTCTACTGTGCAGAGAGTGTTTATTGCCATCTGAAGAAGTAGCTACTTACCCTTGCAAGGAAAACTTGTGATTCTGTTGATTTTAATCATTAGATTTATTTATGAAGTCTTACCCTCGTAGACAACAAATGTGCAGCCCATAAATTGTATTTTCTCTCATGCAACTGCTGCACAACACACAGAACCATGAACTTGACCGCTCAGGAAAAGTGGAGCATGTTCCTGTTATCATCACGATCACCATAGTCACAGAATGGGATTTGGTTACTCCTAAGCATGTTATAAATGCAGCCAGCTGTAGGATCCAGACCCAAAGCTGCTCCGTGGGGCGTGTGGATTTCCCTTCAGCTCACAGTAGGAAAGAGGGGCCAGCAGCAAGTCTGAACCCCGAATTTCCCTGGAGCCTGAATGTATTTGTATCCACAGATGCTATCGTGCTCTCGCCTTTGCTGTACATAAACAAGAGCTAGTCATACATTTTCAATCTGGACTTGAGCTCTCTGCAGACACTCTCCTATTCAGGCTGAGGGTCTGAACCCAGCTCTGCAGAAAAGAGACTTCAAGCTCCAAAAAGCAAGTGTCAGGGGGCTGTAAGCTTTCTCCTGAAGAGAGGCCCCGGGTGAAGTACCAAGGCAGAAGAGCAAGGGACAATGCAGTGTTGACCGATCACCGGCATTCGGCTGCATCATTGAGTGGGCTGGTGTCTGCTGCAGACATCAAGGGTTGGGATAAAGGCCCCGTCCATTCGGAGGGGTGCGAGGGCAGAGGAGGGAGGGAGGCATTCCTGTGCCCTGAGGATTGGGGCCGCACAGAGACAGTACAGAGTCGGGCGGGCCGAGGTGAATTACTGTGTGTGCAGCAGCTTTCAGGTGTAGAGGGAAGAGGAGGCCTCTGATGGACCTGGACCCTGCTTTGTCTGAGGACTGGAAAGGGAAGGAACAACAAAGCAGCAGCTACAGCAATACCAGATCTGCTTTTCTATCCGTCAGAGAGCTGAGGTGAGGTGGGGGCCTCAGCTGGACATAACTTTCTTTTAACTGATTCCATTAGGAAACACAGATCATTAATTTTGTCCCTCTGTACCAGGGGGAAGAACTGCAGAGCTGTTTCAAGCCGCAGCTCAGGGCATATCCTGTCATTGCCGTGCTGCAGATTGCATTAAGACCCTGCCAGGCTCTGAAAACTAGTCACGACTCCGTGCAAGAAGGCATTTTACAGTGCAATTCATTTTGACATATATATATATTTATTTGATACAGATATATACACACACATATATGTACGTATATATACACGGACATATTAAGGGGAAATGAAAATATGCCATGTGAGCCTCTTGAAAAAGAAAAAAAAAAAAAAAAGTTAATTCACATAGGAAAGTCTCCTGGCTATTTAAGCAAAGCCAGGATGCTAACTGAACAACCCACCCCAAACAAAGAACCCCTAGTAGCTCTTGAAAAATCACAGAAACGGTCAAAGGCCCTCATGTCTTATTATTTCCACCCACACGTTTGTAATTTCAATGGACCAATTGCTTTTGACTGATTGATTTCACTTCTTTGAGACACCATACATCTGGAATTATTCAGGACGTTACTGTATATAATGCTATGCTAGAATAATTGTTCCATTTAGCTTTATCCCTTATGCTTACAAAGTCTTAGAGGATCTTAAAATAATCTTAACATTTGTATGTGCGTGTTGGCATGTTTGGTTTATGCATCTGAATGACAGCATGAAAATGCCATGAATGTAATGCTAAACCAAAGAATGACTCTATACACTGAAGTCAGGAGAATTCAGATTTAATACTCTTACAGCAGTGTTAATATTCTTAAGGTGTAGGTCTCCTTAGAATGCACGCTTCGATATCCTCATTTGCTTGGCCCAAGACTTCATGCTAGGATTCAGCTCACTGAAGTCAGCAAAACCTTGCTTGTAGAGTTAGTTAGGTAGCTTAACTGTAAATAACAGTGCCACAGACTCACCCCGTGATCACATGCTACATCCCGTCCAGTTTGCCTGTCAAAGAGGTTAAGGAAAACAGCGTTGGTTCAATAGACAATGATACAAAACTCAGCTTATTTATAGAAGAACAGGAAGAGGAAAATATAAAAAAATGCAGACCATCTCTCCTATGGTGAAGTAGGGTTAGTTTCTGCATAGTTAAAGCTGAACTGAAAGGAAGGAAAAGGGTGTTTGCACTTGCTATAGATTTTGTGTGGTGAATGAGGATGATGTCAGGGTATTTGTTTGGCATGTGTATTGAGGGAAGACGGATTGCTCATACCTTGCTATTGGAATTGTTTGTATTCTCCAATTTGTTTGCTCTGACTGGCTCTTTGGAGGACAGGGAAACCTGCCTGAGCTCCAGCCTTCCTTATGGTGAAAGGAAAACAGTAATTAGACAGACACTTCCAAAAATAGTGTCCTGAATTTGTCAGAAAAGCCAGAAGACAAGATGAGAGAAAAGGCCATCCATGGAAAATTCACTGGCATTTTCACCATGGCATTCTTTGTCACTATTGCGTTTGACTCCAAAAGGCCTGCCAGCTTCCCCACCTCTGAAAACAATCAAAGTCAGAATGTTTTGTTATTTATACTCGTACAGTAAAGAAGGAATGCCTATGAAGTCTCAGGAGATGTAAATTGTTATAGTTCCTTCAGCATTGAGAGCAGCCACACCAAGTGCCAAAATGGACGTGCCAAAATGTTAAAGATTTACCTGTTTGTTGCCAGGTGCATTTTGTATTCTTGTCTGTTCCAAAATTCACCCAGTCGTTCTGAAAGTTAACACATGTCTGCAGCAGAAAGGATTTCCTAAAAGGCCAAGGCTCAAGTGATAGCTCTAGCATACTTCTGACTACTGTATTTTTTGCAAACATTGCTGTTTCATACAGCCATGTAATGCAGAAATCACTTCTATCATACACATGAGAATCTATGTAAAGTTGAGGTTGTTTTAAGATGCACCAGGTTACCACTGGCGTGTCGCCTGTGATGAAAAAGTGTGGCTGTCTTTGCTGTCTGCACTCTGAAATTTTCAAGGGCATGACACATGCCAGAAATTTCTGCTATTTTGCCATCTGACCCAAATGCAGTTGGGAGAAACTTCCATAAAATTGTTCTCATCCTATGTTTTCACAGACTGATCTTCGCTGCTTTTTGCAAGGTTTCTCTGTGGTAGTAAAGCCCTCTCAGTTTAGCTAAGGCCTGAGATGGCTGGATGTTGGCATGGCCTCTTTAGTGTGACTGAAGTTATATTGATAAAAATGTATTTTATACTGAATAATCATCATTAAGGACTGATGCATTGGTGGTAAAAGATAACTTTATGCCAGTTCAGCTACATCTGTGTTAGGGACCACAGTAATACAACTATTTTGGCAAAAAGTGCACTCCTCATCAAAACCTTATTACCAGAACAGAAGGCCAGCACCCAGCAGCCAGCAGCCTCTTTACGGCTGATGGGCTCTCCCATTGCAAACTGATGAAGTATGGGAAAAGGAATTATCCCTTTTTTTCTTGCTTCTGTTTTGAAAGGATTTGATTAACATGTAAATAAAAAGTTTAGCAGTTGCCCTGGGTTGTATATCATGCACATCTGCAGCCACCTCCTATTTAGGTTTGTTGACTGTTCAACCTTTTGCCTTTCTTTTTATAGTTCTCTTGGTAGCTTCCTTACCTCATTAGGCTTTTGAATTCTGAAATAAAAACTTGATGCTTGACTTCTCTGTCCTGCATTTGTTTTTAAAGCCCCTTTTGAGGACATTAAATCAAGATCAGAGCCAATAACATTCTGCTTTAGGACCACAGAGTGACTATTTAAGGTGTTTGGGACCTCCATATGATCATTTATCATAACATTATTCCAGTTCAAATGCTTAATTATAGCATATTTTCAAATCCCTCTCCAGAAGCTCTATAAATACTTCAGCAACATCTAAAGACCAATTAAGCTGCCAATACCAAAAAGCTATCTTTTCACACAGACTGGCCTTTGCTTTCTCTTCTGTTAAAGGAGAATATGTTTGTGTCTGTGTTTTGTCTCTAGGAGCCTGTAAATGTTGGGTCCTTTCTTTGGTTGACATTTGCTGGGCTGAATACCTTGCTTTGCAGAAATAGCCATGGCTCTGTCTTGCTCTTCCAAGGTGGCAGACAAAGGTCCTCCAAGGCAGGTAAAGGTGGAGATGGAAGATTTCCCCCAATCTAACCGACACTCCTCCACATGAGCTTCATTCTGTTCTTCTCACTGGAGGCAGGGCCCAGCTTCAGTCCCTCATCACTTCCATCTGATGTGCAATGCCACGCACAAAGTGAGGGCATAGCACATCGGAGGAAGACACACCTACCTGACAGTGTTGCTCTCGGTCACAGAAGAACAAGAGACCGTTGGACAAGGATCCTGCAGCTTTAAAGCTAGCGAAAGGAAATGCTTTCCCATTAACACACTTTACCGTGCAAAGTGCAGTGCAAATTTCACTATGAGTCTAAAAATGGTCAGATGTAGAAAATAGCTGCTGTTAATGCTGGAAAAGATTTTTGCTAAAGACTGCAAAACATTTAAGATTCACCACCTTGGTCAACTGCTAGCCAGTGCAGCCAAGAGGGACGAACCTCTTGGGGCAGGTTATCCCCTACTGTTGTTGCGGGATGTGTTTGGTCTTGTCCCAGTGCCTGTGGTACTGCGCATCACCAGCCCTGCATGGCTGGATGCGCCGACCTGCTGGGCTCGAGCTTGGGCAGAGATCGCTCCATCCTGTCAGCAGTGATTTCAAGATGGTTTTGGCTGAAAATCAGTGCCAAACTTTGGTGTTCAAAGCAGGGTGACTACCCAATGTCTTCCTTCTTGCTCTCTGTCCTCTACAAGTGTAATGGAAACTTTATGCAAGGAAAGAAAACGGGAAAGTTTTTTCCCTTTCCCAGAGCACTGTGGTGAGGAAGCCTGCACGCTTTGTGGCCTCAGGGCATTTGACTCCCTTTGGTCCTATTCAGAGGAGCTCCTGAGGTGGCCAGGTCTCTACCTGCCCCTGGCCACTCCAGTCCTACTGAAAGCCTTCAGTGGTTAAGGAAAGAAATTTTAAACCAAATTTCACAGTTCGCTTGGACTTACTTGCTTTCACTCTAGAGCACTGGAAAGCAACTTTAAAATAGACATTGAACACATTGGACGAGTGATGTTTGTAAGACCGTGTGCTAGACTGGGGCAAAGCTATGGATATATATTGACAAATAGTAAATTCATTGAAAAATGTGGTCTTGGCCTTTCTGGAATCATCAGTGGCTTTAGAACTGCCTGGCTGGAAATACATTTATTTGGGGAAGACATTCATAAAACTGACTGGAGGTTGGGAGATGGGAGTCAACTCTCCTCAAGCAGAGGAAGGAAAAGAACTAAATTTACCCACATCCCAGTGAATCCTTTCAGCCTGAAATGGTGAGAAAAGGGGGATGTTTCTTCTTGCAGTTTTTATATCCTAGCTTTCATTTTTGTTTGCTTTTTTTCCACAAGCGCAGAAATCAGCATTTCGTTCAGGTCGAAGGGGTTATTTTGTGCAGAAAAGAATGCTTTCTTTTGGTTTTGATTTTTTTGCCCCCTCCCAGAAGAAATACATTCGAAATCTTTCGTAGCTTAGTTCACTCCAGAGGGATTTGGGGCTGATTTGCTTTGTTTGGCTGATGTACTGAAAAATCACTTCTATTTTCTTAAGCCCTAAGCAGCATCCAGTAAGCATTTCTGAAATGCTCTGTATCTAGTCTTGTCATTTAATGGTGAATTTGAAGAACTAAAAAGAAAAAATAAGTTTTTTCTCTTTCAATTGTATTTACCCTTTAATTGAAATTTTTCTGCCATTGACAGCTCTGCTTATTTGTAGCTGGTACAGCTGTAGCTGCACCCCTCTGAAAAACATAAAGATAACATTTAACATACTGTGCAATGTTTTCCTGCAAAGGATAATATGGAATCCAAAACACCACTGCAATTAACCTATGCGTCTACCACGAAATTTTTATCACATGGCAGTAGTAAAGTAACAAGAAACCAAAGTGGCATCAATTATGGGAACAAATCAAAATTTCCATCATGCTCTAACAGAAATGAAACACTGAGGCTTTCAAGGTGCCATATGTTAAGAATGAAATCATTTATGGAATAAATGCAAGGTTAGAGCCAAACACTTGCCCCTCTGGTTTGTTAATTGTAGTCCTAGAGATAGGAAACTCTGATTTCCAAGTGAAGTCAGGCAAGGCGGAGCAAGTGACCATGCTTATGAGGACTACAGTGTTGCCTAGCTCGGCTCCATAATTTAAAATCTTGAATAAAATACGTTTGTAACCCAGGGCAAAACTCAGTAGTGGGAGGCGCACCTGGGACTCCATGGCCAGGGAAGGGCCCTGCAGCCCTTCACATGGTGATGCAGGGCACATCTCAAGTCAGTTGGAATCAGATTTTGGCAGTGGTTCAAAAGTGCTATAAAACCTATACGCATTTACCCTATCCCTACTGAAAACAAGTAGAATAAATACAAATTTAAAATTAAAAAATCCCTCCTACAGCTAGGAAAATGTCGAGCTGCTCTGCTTAAAACTTTGGTGGCAGCTAAGGGGATGATACTGAAACCTCACACCCACTTTACACCAGTCCCACAAACATTTAAGGTAGGTTTCGAAGCTCAGTGTGTGGGCAAGTCCTACTGACGTCAAGCTGCTTTATTTTGTCGTTTTCAAGATTCTTGTACACACCTTTCTGAGAGTCTAATGCCAAGTTTTTTCCTAGTTGGATGACTTAGCAGGTGTGATGCATTCTCTCGGGCCAGCTCTCGGTCTATTCTTTCTGGTAATTTGCTGTGACTTTTCTGGTCAACCATGTTGTACCTGGAGGGTGGAACACATCATCCCACAGGTTTTATAGAATGAGAGGGATGTTTGTGCTGAACTGCAGAATAAAGAGAAGAAATAACCCTTGCTAGAAAGCCAAAATATGAATGTGTTGGAGTCAGGGATGACACCATCTCCTGGCCCTATTTCGACTGGCTTTTTTCCAAGACCACCCACTTTCAATTCTTGGTCTACATGATTGGCCAGCACCCAACAGACTTGCTTCAAATCTTTGGCCCCTTTTGGTTCCCCAAACCTCCGCCTGACAAATAGCTTTAAAATTCCCATCAATAACTCTGCAGTTAACCATAACAGTGAGGGCAGGTTCCCATTTTCACATGCATTAGCGGACCTGGAAAGAGCACAAGTAATAATTCAAGTGTCATCCGCTTCGGTGGCTGATGCCAACCTTGAAGGGAGGCCCCCAGTTTCACTGGCTTCCAGAAATGCCACCTGATAAGCAGCGATTTTCTGAAAGACTCTACCTCAATGTGCCCATTGCAAAACCGCTCTGTTTGGTGGGTAAAACCTTAGAAGAGACACTACAGCAAAGCCCGTGAGAGGAGCTGTGAGATGTCCTCCATTGCTGCAGCAGGGCTTTTGTGTAGCTGCACCGCGTGCAGCAGAGAGCCAGGAGCAAGCTTCAGAGGGGCCACAGCCACCGTTCCCAGGGCCCGGCTGCTACGTGGCGGGGCAAGGTAGAGACTGGGCAAGAAGCTGGATTTCAGATTTCTGCTGCTGTCAGTGAAGTTCAGGATTTCATCTGTTGTGTTTTACCTCCCACTCAAAAAAGCTCTCTTTCTCTCTGTCTTGGTGTCACTGCATCAGCGTATGCTGGGGGGCATTAGCATACTGTGGTGACTTTGGTATGTACAGTCGCCTGATTGCAATTAACAGTAATTTCTATTTCTGCTTAAGCACTTTCAATATATGACCAGATATACACAATCAAGATTCCAAATCCTATAGTGACTTTCAAATAACTCTTAAGTTATTTGACTGTGTGAGAGTTACCAGGACTGAGACCTGTATAGGTACGGAAACACTGAAAATACAAACACAGACTTAAAATACTGTCTAGAAGTTTTATTGCTGTTTTTGTATTACTTCAATGTAACTCTGTATTCAGAGCACATATGACTTTGTAGGACGTAAACCTCCTGAAGCTGCTGACTGAAGAGGGGATTTCTCATCCTCATCCTGTTGGCTATTTATTGAAAGCTTTAAATTGTAGACAGAAGAGATCTGGACCAAAATTATTCAGAGTTTCACTAGAAAAAAGTCAACCTTTCTACTTGATATTCACTTATTGAAATAAGCATATACAATTTCAGGTGAGAGTTACAGCAGAAAACTTTCCCTATCAGTCCAGCCTCTCCTTCTTCAACCTTCTTTCTTTTCCATGCTAACAGCGACTAGTAGGAATTCGGTAAAGCTGCATATCTTTATCCAGCTGTCAGTTTAAGTCTGAAGGACAGGATATGTTGTCGCCTCTCTAAATCAGGTACGTGTAACGCCTGTCTATGAGCTGTGACTTCATTTTACATTCAGCCTTGATGAGAATTAATAGCACACTGTTAAGGAAGCCTTTCTTATTAATAGCATGAGGAAATCATAAAGACACAGCTGGGTTCTAAATCAGTTTTTATTGCGTAGGTATATAAACAAACACAGCTTAGCTCCATATGCTGCACCCAGCTCTGGTGCCTTCCACGGTGGAAAAGCGGGAAATGTGGCAGGGGGGGCGGCAGGCTGCTGAGGGACATGTGCAGACCCCATATGGACCCTGTACGCCAGACGCTGCGAGGCAGGGCTGTGCACAGGAGCCGCTCCCCCCAGGAGTATCCAAACTGGCTGTACCAGCACCATCTCAGTCCTGAAATTTCTGAAGGCTTTGGGCTCAATGGAGCCAGTTATCCAAGGCTGTAGAGTTCAAGCAAAGCAATGTTTAAGGCCCCATGCAGGCTTAAATTGAGAGACGGTTGGTTTTAAAGGAGCTATAGGACAAATTGAGAAAAGCAGCACTTTACGTATGTATTCAAGTGGATACAAATGTCCCAAGTTTGAACAAAGAAGGAGAGGAGTAACAGTAGAGCAAAATATTTAAAAAAAAAAAGAGAATGAGAGAAAACCAGAGAAGTTATGACGGTGTTTTCACAGTGCAAGGACAATAAAGCCTTCATCTCCTTAAAGGTGTTTCCATCTAAACCACCAACAGAAACATCAGGGTGTCTTCTTCTGAGACAGCTGCCATGGGGCCAGTGCAGCCCCTGCCTGAGGAAGTCTTTGGTGGTGGGCAGAAGATGTGGGCAGGGTGGTCCCACCAACACGTATAAATGCAGAAGCACCACTGAAATGTTTGTTTGCTGGTGAGAGCCCCCCACCTGCCCCAGGCTTAGGGGTAGCCACCAGTGCCCGATGACTTCCCCAGACGAGGGGTGGGGGCTGGTGGGGTGAGACCCTCTCCTGCTCCCGGCACCTGATTTTCATAATTTGCCAGATGCTCTCCAGGCTCTGCCAGACACTCTGCTCCCCTTCGAGACCTCAAGACCCCACTGTGGCAGCGACAAGCCGTGCTTGCAGGGTTTTCCCATGCCACTTTGCTGGGTCTCCAGGTGTCCTTGGCCACCCTGCCCGGAGGAAAGCAGGGCCCCAAGCAGCTGCTTTCTGCTTCAGCTTTGTGATATTTTAATCAAAACAGACCACTTTCTTGCAGGGTTCCTTGCAGGTAGACAGAACCGAACACAGAAAGGGTACTTTGAGGAAAAGGAGCAAAATTATGAGCAATATTAACTCTGCAGTCATCTTTGGCATTACGAGGTTTTTTTATATTTATAAAAGAAAACAAAACAGGTCATGAGGTACTTTTTGGCATAGCAGTATCGTTCTACATACTTGCCCAGAATTAGAGCAGAATACCTTCCCGATGCTTGTATTTTACCTGAGGTTATGTTTCTACATAGAGGAGCAGAACAATGCAAATGATATATATAGACAAACAGCTGGCGTTCCCAATGTATGGACCTTCAAGTGCGGGAAATTAATGACAACTCAGAACCCTGTTCCTCTCCAATTTCCTCTGTTAATGCACACGAACTGGTTAGAGCGCACAATTAGGAGGAGGCTGCCTGTTTTCAATTAGGTCAGAGGAGAGGACCTGCCTCCTTTCTAAATGGATTGCGGAGAAAGCTTGCCAGGAGTGGGCCTCCTTCTGTCCGGGCTGGCGTAAATCGGGGAAGGCAGCTGCAGCCTGCAGCGTTACACCACAGAAAGCAGAGTCCAGCCTGCCCAAGGGTCCCATCCCACCCTGGAAGAGCAGCCGTGGGCTGGTCAGGACAGTTTTGTTTTCCCATTTCTCCACCATTTTCCGCCATTCCTTAGTTTATAATGGTTAACACATCTGTGTTTCATTCCCTGTCTTCAGTCTGAAAGGGGCGGGGGGAAGGTGGTCTCTCTTTCAAATTCCTTGTCAAGAAGATGGAGGTGCTGGAGTAATCTGAAGGGGAAGGGCGAGTTATTTTTGTTGACAGGATTTCGACAAGTAACAGTTCTGGCTAATTACACTGTAATTGAACTGGAATGTTAATACAGACTCCGAGGGACTCTCTTTACTTTTTTATCCATTACAAAGGGATTTTGAAATCCAGGCTGTTTTGCTTTAAAACCAGAAACATAGCAAATAAAATAGAGCAATTGAATAAATTTGCTGAACTCCCTCAGGCCCAGGCAGTAACAGTTACCACTGAAAAAACAGATACTCCCAAAGGAGGAGCACTGAGAAGCTTTAGGAAAGCAGATGACCAGGGTAACAGATCATCTCAGCGTTAGGCACAGGCACTGGTGGCTCAGCATTAGCCACAGTTCAGTTTCCCCTAGCAGTTACCAGAGAGATTTTTCTGTCCTTTTAATGACCTAAAACTTTTGGTTTAGAGTGATTTTTTCACAATCATTTTTACTAGGAGAGAAAATAACTCTGCATTCATATGGGAACCAAAAATCTCCATTTCAGATCTACATTAAGGGGAATTTATGAAAGTGCAGCCTCTCCTCTTGTCTTCCCCCACATGCTTCAGAAGTCAGGCCAACTGGTGCTTCAAACTAATAGTGGGAAAAAGCTTTTCTCTTGTCCAGCATATTCTAAAATTGTCCAGTCCTTGTTCTGCAGCATCTGGCATTGGTCACTTCTTGGAGTCAAGCTACAAAAGATGAATCTGAACGTAAAGGAATGGGAAAAAAAGCTTGTATAAGGACGTATTAACATTGTTTCTGTAAAACTCTATCTCTACAGTGCAGTAAAAGTTTCATCTGAGTGCCCATAGGTGTTCAGTTTAAACTGCATGCACAAGAACACTAGGAATGTTCTTTGGCTTTTCCAGTCACCCAACAACTAAATCATCTCAAGTATGGGAGGCCAACATTATGCTTTCCTCTAACAATGAATATATTATGTGAGACTTAAAAATATGACATCAAAAAGCTGCTCTGAATTCCAACATCCCTCACAAGCTACTGTGATCTTAACGTGACACCATTTTAAATACGATACAATGTGCTGATTTAGCCTTTTCCTAATTCCCTTCAACGGCATCATCTCCCAAAGGCAACTTTACACAGTGGGTGCTTCACTTGCTGAGTTAAATGCCACCCAACATAATCTCAAAGGAAACGATGCACACATGCAAACCAATGCCATGCAAAAATACGGTATTTCTTTTGTCATTAAGTACAGTGAAATGTTTTCTCTGCAGCAGGGTAACTGCTAAAGCTGTGGCATAGTCAAGCTTCGCACACAGACATGCTGGGGATGTAACCCAGTGCTACCCCAAAGTGCAGAAGTGCCTGCAGTCCTGAGTCCTGCCCAGCTTTGCTTTACTCCTGCAGGGCCATGACTTAATGAGCTGACCCGACCTAATACCGTGGTAAAAAGATGCAATGTATTGCTCTGCCTTTCAATACTGAACAGTCAATATTAAATCTCACATGAACAGAGACTCTGAAAATGATGGATGGAAGGGAAAGAAGTTTGGGCCTTTCATGTGAATTCATGCATCATGACAAGACCCGTCTCCTGTGCTGAGTAGCTTTGCAAAGACTCTCTGAAAATGCATTCAAAACGTATTTTGAAGGCCTCAAAGGTGCACAAACCTTTTGTGGATCCTCTGCTTGGGGTTAGTTTTCTGCCCTCTGATTTTTCTCTAGAAAAACAGTGACTAGACATGTTCCTCAAAACACTGCAGCATTGTTATTACAGTGGGATGTGTGGTGCAGTTTGATGTATGTATCCACTGATAGCAATGGAAAAACTTCCATTCAGTTAAATGGGCTTGAAGCCAGGCCCACAGTGAGGCCTTGTCTGTAGCTGTTACTGTGATGGTGGATTCTATAACAACTGTATCATAAAACACTTTACAAAAGAGTCATGAACTCTTGAAAAGAGTAAGGCTTATATATCCTGTTTAAACAGAGGAAGTTGCTCAGTGACTTGGCAGCAAAGCATGACCCCCAGTTATGGGTAATTGAAGCCAACATCAGAGAAACTATATAAGCAGATAGTTAATATCAAGGCTCACATCTTTCCAGTCTGTTACTGATTCTTACAAGTATTTCTGAGCTGAACCTAGAGATGGATAAGAGGAACATGAAAGTGATGTGTGATGAGGGTGACAGCCCCCTGCATGCATGTAGAGAGCCTGGGCATAGTTTTTTGCAGTCTGGTGGGTCACTCTTTGAAATTGCATTTTCAGTGAAATCAATTGTTAAATTCCTCTTGACGTCAGTGGGGCCAGTTTTTCCCATTTTGGACTAATAAAATGTCAGAGGGTGAAGTGAAGTAGCTATCACAGAAAGAATGCAAATATAAATAGAATGGGGACAAATTAATTGTTAACAAATATTCTCTCCTAGTCATATGGAAGGTCTGAAGGAAAAAAAAAAAAAAAACAAAACAAAACAAACCAAAAACCACAACACTGTAAGGAGTAAGTTAATCCTCAGGTTTCTGTTTTTGAATGATAAATACATGTCTGAATAAAAGGAAAGAGAGGAAATGAGAGGCAGGAACACATAACTTTTCACTCAGAAGGGGCTGAATGTTGGCTAGGAGAAGGCTATAGTGTGAAATAATTTTCTTTTATTCTCGGGCCAAGGTTTGATGGAATGGAGGCTTCAGTGACAATATTGCCTTAAATAGGTGCCTTTCCTGGCTTCTTATTTCTACTCCTGAACAGCAACACACTACGCCCTTACTGCATTGACACAACTGTTTGTGGAGCCATGCTGTAAACAGGCTCAAATCAAGTTTAAACATAAAAGCTCTGCAGGAGTGTTTGGAAGTTGTTGAGAAGATGGTGATGCTGTCAGACTTGGCATGGGCACGGACCTGGTGACACCAGGATGCTTGATCCATCTTTGGCTGTTCCCTGGATTTGGCAGGGAGAGCAGCCCTCCTTCTCCCCATCCTTCTGACCACAGAGACAGGCTGGGGTTGTGGGGTATGATTAGGGCAACGGGCTCAGTACATTGCCCCGCATGAGCTGTAATCAAGCTCAGTACTGCCTGGCATGCAATCCCATTTACATGATTCATGTATCCCATTTACATGAGTCATATTCTCTGTTTTCCTATGTATTAACCCCCCTTTTTGCGGTGCTTTGTTCCTCCCTTTTTCCATTCCACACTTCTTCCAGATAAACAGCTCACCCCTAATTACTTTTTCTTCATTTTGCCCAGTTTTTAGAATCATAGAATCATAGAATGTT
>JMFS01015860.1:0-50379 GCA_000699545.1 Podiceps cristatus
CCCCGGCCCAAACCTTGCCAGGCAAACTCCTGGATTATGTTTTCTGTAGTTCAAGACTTTATATTTGTCTTTGTTGAACTTCATAAGGTTCTTGTTAGCCTACTCTTCCAGCCTAGCCAGATCTTCCTGCAAGATGGCTCTTCCTTCCAAGGTGTCCACTCAGTTTGGTATTATTGGCAAACTTCACCAGAGTACATTTGATCTCATCATCTAGATCATTTATGAAGATAATAAACAGCAATGGGCCCAATATCGATCCCTGGGGGACCCCATTTGTGACCGGTTGCCAGTTTGAAAAGGAGCTATTTACCAGCACCTACTGGGTGCGGCCTGTCAGCCCGTTCCCCCCCCCCGGTGTATGGACCACTTGTCTAGACCATAATGCATCAGCTTCTGTAGGAGAAGGCTGTGGGAACCCATATCGAAAGGCTTGGAGAAATCCAGCTACACAATGTCCGCTGCTCACCCCACACCAACTGAGCAGGTTACTTTGTCATAGAAGGAGACAAGATTTGTCAAACATTGTTTGTCCATGGTGAATATGGTGACATTTCCTAATCACTTGCTTCATTTGACTTGTAATAGCCCCCAGGAGGAATGAATATTGCGTAACTTTTCCAGGGACTGAAGTAAGACTGATGGGCCTATATTTTCCTGGATTCTCCTTTAGGCCTGTCTTGAAGATGGGAGTGACATTGGCCTTCTTCCAGTCTTCTGGGACATCCCTTGATCTCCACAACTTCTCAAAGATTACAGAGAGTGGCCTTGCAATGACATCAGCCATCTCTCTTAACACCCTTGGGTGGATATTGTCAGAGCCCATCTATTTGTAGGGGTCAAGGTCCTGTAGTAGTTTATGTACCAACTTTCTTCACTGCCAGTGTTTGCATCCACCAAGATGCAAAGCAACCAAGAGTGGTTTGCAACCAACCAAGAGTGCTGGTAAAGACAAGAGGTGAAGAAAGTGTCAAGAACCTCTGCCTTTTTGGCATTGCTGATGACTAATTAAGCTCTCCTGGTTTTTGTTGCTTTTGTAGTCATTGCCGAATCTGGGGAAGTAGATTTAACCTATGGAATTTTATTATACATATCTGCAACACTGTTATGAAATGTGAATCAATATGTTCTGTAGTACTTACTTCCCATCAATGTCAGCTGCCCTAAAATCACTGTGCTTGTATTTTCTTGTACACATTGTTTTCCTGACTTAATATGTCTAATACTGTTTGTACAAGATGTTCTGTAGATGCAGCCTTATGGTGCTAATCATTCTTAGCTCATTCCCTTGAACAGGATCCAGGATAACCTCATACTACATTAGGGCTATACTCTTTGAAGAGCCCTTACACCCAGTGGAGAGATTTAGAATCCCAAAGAATGTGATCTAGTTAAGGCCATCCCTCTTCTTATTTTTGCATAAAGTAGGGAGGGAATTAAAGCACTGTAAAGTTTCAGTTAATGGAAGGGAATTAGTAGATTGCATTAAGTTTTGTCAGTATTACCCTATTATTTTACTTTTGGATATCTTAGTCATATTTCATCTTCTTTTTGTTCACCAAATTCCTTTCGTGTATTTTCTTGGGCTTTCATAAAAAAGGACCAAAACAAAACCCACAAAACCCCCCTGCAGCTTTAGATCTCTATAGTTTAAGTTAAAACAGGACAAAAAATTATCCTGTGCCCTTTAATGTACATTGCCATCCTGATTTTGTTGCTAAGAAAAGCATATACGATGAATTGTGAAAATAAGTTCTCCTGATTTGAGGTTCCAATATACATTTTGAACAAGAATGGTCATTTCTGTGTTCAGATACCAAGTTTTGAGGCGGATTTCTGCCAGCCTGTCTTGAGTTTTTGCACACAGGCTTACTCTTCTGAAAAACAAATATTTAATTTTTCCTTCTCTATTTTACTGTCTAAAAAAATCTGTATTGTCTGATTCTTTGTGGGTTATATATAAGTATATATAAATGTAAAGACAGTGTAGCTGAGAGTAGTAATGTAAAGAAATTAAGCTCATGACATTGACAGTGCCTGAGAATTACCATTAGACCTTTTGTTTTCTCTGTGTCATCTTCAGTAATACAACAAATGTTCTCTTCTGAAAATAATGTAGAATCCAGGGGAAGAAGGGGCCTTTCTCTTTGGAAATATGCAAAATTAAAACAAAATCATTTTTGGCAATAATACATTCTCTGAGAAAAGTCAAAAACTTTCTGAATTTCTTGAATGAAATTGAAAAAAGTAAAAAAAAAAATTTACTATTTTTATCTCTCATTTTTACATTTCAGATCTTTGGAATAAGAATTTGTTTCTATTAAAAACAAACAAACAAACAAGGACAAAAGAAGGAAGTTAAAAGAAACAGAGTTAAGAGAATAAAAATTTGGAGCCTGAACTAATTGAACCAAATAATTTGTAGAACTCTAGTTAAAAATCAAAACTGAGTCCAATCTCATAGTAACTAGGAATTGTTTTTATGTTAAAGTTGATCAAAGGCATCTGAAGGTCACTTTTTTTTTTTTTTTTTTTTTTTTTTTTTTTCCCAATCTGGACAGTATACATGACTCCAAAACACTCTTTTGGCATTGTCATACCAATCTGGCCAACCAATCTGGTCAAGGACTAAGCAAATACAAAGGCTTAGCTTTCAGCTTGGCTTGAGAAGTTGTTCTAGAGCAAGCCAGGGACATTTTGGCAGGTTAATACGACAAAGACATGCAAGATTCAGCACCTAATTCCAACTTTTAGTGCTAGTAGCATTTAAAACATCTCAAAAGACTAAAGTCATTTGACATTATCTTTCTTCTCTTCCTCTAAGGGTGACTATGTCCAAAATAAGACTGGAAATGCTACCTTGTAAGTGCTATTCCTGTGTTTTATCCTTGAGACCAATCCTTGACAGAGTCTGGAAGGAGCCAGAGCATATGATAATAAGCAGTATGGAAAATCATGGAAAAAAATTGAACTTTCGTGTTGCCCCCATTTTATTCACTAGCAAAGAGATATCCACTATCTTGGGGATAAAGCTGAATCTCAAAGGTGGATAGTGTTGCTGCCTTCGGCTTTTTTTGCTGGTTAGATATGCAAAGGAAATTTAGCAAAAGGTACGGGCCTGTTCTCAGGGAAGGATTTTGGGCTACAAACAGGAAATGCTCACAAACCTGAGATATTTGCCTAAGCTCTTGGAAAAAGCAGACTTACCCCTGTGCTTAGTATTTATTACTCTTTAGGGGACTAGAGACCTAGTTCTAGGCAGGATTCTGTAAGGTGGAAAGCAGAAGGAGTTTTGTCCTATGCAGTACTGCAAAAACTTTGTCAGTTGGCTATTGGTTGTTTTAGTGGAAAGGCCCCAGTTACTTGATGAAGAAGGAGATCCTGTGTTCAGAAAGTGACATTCAGGGCAGGTGGAGAGCTGGAGCTGGGGCATGAAAGGGGCTACTTGTTTTAATGAAGATTCCTTTCTTCTCATTCTGCTGCTTGCTTTGTGAAAGTAACCTGGTCTGATGACTGGTCCAGCACTTGGGAATGCCTGGATAAAGGCAGTACAATATAAGTGCAAGATATTCTGAGCAGATGACTTTGTGCATCTCCTTCGTTACCCTGCAAATCCATACCTCACTTGGGAAGGGAGCTGCTTTTTGTATGATTGGTGAGATGATTGATTTCATCTATGTTTGAAAATTTCATACATTTTTGGGAAATGAAAAATAAAATACTTCCATGATGGTCTGCTGTAAAACATTGCAGCTACTTGCCATGATGTTGACTTTCAATAACTGAAAATTAAAGGTCTACTGAAATCATTTTGCTCCCCAGTGATTTAGAGACCCAGTCTCACCATAATTTAGAGTCAACTTTTCGTCCCCGCATAGTTCCATGATTTGCAAGCTGTTTCTGGCAGCCATCGTTGTCAAACCAATGATATTTCTTCTTCTCCTCCTCACTTTTTGGCCCCTTTCCCTCATAATTAACTTCTTCGTCAGATTTACAGCTATTTAGGTCTACCTTTCTAAGGGATATAAACTCCTGAATGAAAATACTGTGGTAAGAGTACTTGTTTTAACCATTTCCTTGCCTGACATAATTGCATTTTTTATACACAAAATTTGAATTGAAAATACCTTTTCTCACAAATGTACCATTTAATTTCATATACACCATATTCTTAGACAAAGTTTAACTAAGGGTTCACATCCTGAAATGTGAATGCAATTAGTTTTGGTCATGTACATCCTTTAATAGTAAATTGCTGTTAGTTTTTAGATAAAAATAAGGACAACATTTAGTTAATGCTGCAGCTTGGATCAATGTGCAGTTAATTTTAATCTTGTTGGATATCTTCGTAGCAAGCAGGTAGCCTGATGCACTTGTTACAAGTAAGTATTGCACACTACTTGCTGCTCTCTCTTCTCTCTCTCGTGTAATACCTAGAGCTGACTTTATCTTCATGATATTTTGTGTTTCAAAATGGTAAAAAGACAACAGATTGATCTAGGTTAAAATAAACATTAAATCTGATGGGGAAGGGACAAGAAAGTCCTTTCATGTTGTTTGTTTTTTGTTTGTTTGTTTTTTCTGGACCTATAGAAAGGCCCTACCTTTACCTACAGTTGTACCATGCTTCTCACCTTTGAGACCTTCAGCAAATTTCTGGACCCAAACCTATTGCTCTCCCCTGAAACAAGTCACTTTTTAATGTAAGAGCTAGGTTCATGTTTCTGGCATTTATATTGCTGGCTGTATGAGGCCAGTTGCTTCCCAAAGTCCTCAAGAGCCTGCGTATGCTCACTTAACATCCTGATTGAGAAGGAGCGCTGCTATCATCATCTTTGAGATTTAAAAACTTGTACTTTCATTATGACCTGCAGATGCTTATTTCCATTGAGAAAGTGTGATCTAATCAACTGTGAAATAAATCTGATAATTCCACTTTAGGTGGTGTTCTTGAACACAGCTAATGTCAGAGAAATCTGCTTCTGTAGAGTCTGTTCTGTCATCAAGTTCAGTGGAAACTGCTGCTTATCAGTGTGTATCATATAACACAATGTTACTTAATAATTCTGCTGAGATGGAGATCTTTAAGCCCATTCTTCAGTGATGGATGTACTCGTTTATCTCAATCAGCACCATTTGGTACCCCACAACTTTCATTAACAGTGCTAGAAATTTAGCAAGTAGGATGGCTTACCAAGATACAAAGTTGGGTGGGGAGACAGAGTTTAAATCTGTTTTCTGTCCGTGGAGATGGTAGCATGCATGTTCTGTAATCTGAAAATAGGATGCTTATGGTCTCATAGACAATGTATGAAATAAAAAACTCGTTCTCATAGGCATGAAAAAGCTCTGTTTTGTCCCTGTTATTTGAATTACTCTAAACCACTGCCATGAATAGTGTCTCAGTTGTGCTAAGTGCTGGACAAAATCGGAACAAAAAGTTAGCAACGGATATGACAAGTTCTGAACCAAAACTAAAAAACCACAACAGATTGATATAGACAGATGAGGGAGTAGAAGGAAACAATAAGTCAGTGTGATGGAAGTGTTGCCAGCACTACCAACCTAACTGCTGTCGGTTTCTTCATAGGCCTTGCAGCAAATGGATTTGAAGGTGGATGTTTATGGAGAGCTCCCAAGCATGAAGGGTAGCACAAAAGAAAGCGTTTGAGGATGCAACAAATGAATGATGGGCATGGGCATCGTTCACTGGCTGGTGCTGGGAGCTGACACTCTGAAACAGAGTGGGAAATAATAGCATGGAGGCTAGACCATGAAGGGCCTGGGTAGTAAAAGATGTAGCTAGGGGAGGGATTTATAAAAAGAGGTGATATAGTCAAAATGATAGCTTAGAAAAAGGGAAGGCTTGCATTTGTCATGAAATATTGCCATAATCAAAGAGTGAGAGAATGAGACCCTGGGCAAAAATTTCTGTGTAAATATGTAAGAAAGGCTGTGTCTTAAAGAAGATATGCATAGGAAATCTGCAAAATTTAAGTATAACTTTCATCTAAGTGGTAAGTATGATATTTAGGGTATAGACTAAAGTACTGTCCAAAGAAGCTGTAAAAGACTGGCGGAGAGAGAATAAGAATATTTTATCCCTGTTGAACCAAGATGACAGAAAAACATTTAGAAAGCAGTGTTGAAAAGAGGGAAATCAGTTTTGCTGGCAAGACATGCTGACTGTGACAACTGCATACACCTCACCACTGAATTTGCACCTGTGGGTGAGATTTTCTTAATGCTAGGGTAGCAAGGGTCTTGTACCTTTACAACTCTTCTCCATCCCCAAAGTGAAAGGCTGAATGAGAAACTGAAAAAAAAAAAAAAAAACAAACCCTAACCAAACAACAGACTGGAGAGACAATTAAAGAAGCAAGAGGACTAGGACAGCAAAGTATGTAGGTGATCAAGGTGATACAGTTTGAAGAAGATGTTTGAGGAATAAACAAAAGTAGAGTCTGAACTTTGGGAGGAAACAGAGGCCATTGGGAAAGAATTTTCAAGAGAGCAATTTCAGAAGTCTAACATGGATTTGGAAGAAAACTCTCAATGGTGACTGTAAACACTGTGTTTGGTGAGGTTAGAGATGAAGGGGAAGAACAATGCCGGGCAGAGATGAGTAGGAGGCGTCAGATGGGAGAAGTTTCAGCACTGGTGACTTACACACGTTACAGGAGTTCAATGAAAGCGTTAGATGTGGTCATGTTCAGGTAACAACACAAAGTAATTGTCGCAGCAGGTTGCAGCGGGTTTTGCTCTGTTCAGATCCTGATCCCATAGCAAACCCAAGTGAAATTCAATTGTCTAAAATGTATATGCTGTTAAGGAAAACAGGTTTTCTAAACCAAATACTGAAATATTGGAATGTCATAGCAATTCAATAATAGTACATTATCCTTTCTCTTTATAGTTTCAGTGTATTTTTTCATAGCTTTATTGAGAAAATGAGGCTTAGTAGGATCATCTGTTCTAGTCTTATTTATATTTACAATAGATACACTTAAAATTCCTCCTTCCCTTAGAACAACTTAAAAATAAAATCTGAAAGCTGCTAAAAACAAGAAACACTTTTCCTCTTGCATAAAAATTCAAAAAGCCAATTTTAAAAAATCACTATACTGAAGTTATACAATTAGCAGCTTTCAGTTTGACATATTTCGTACTTGGAGATGTTTCCTTGAATTTTTTAAAAAACATTTTATATAACAAGTTAAAAATAAACCTTCATGGTGATTTAGTAGCATGAACTGAGATTAAAACTTCAAAGACAATTGTAAATGTGATACAGTTACTGAACATGTGACTCTTTGAAAACATCATTCTGCAATATCAGAGTTAAATGTCAGAGCTCTGCATTTACCTCTGAATGGTATATTTGGCCCATGTTCAATGACAGTTAGGGAACAAGGCTTCATTGTATCATTTTAAATACATTTTCCTTGAGTTTTTCCCCCCTGTTAAATATCCAACACTAAACAGACCTATTTCTGTATGGTAAAAGCCTGCTAATGTGAAATGTACAATGAACTAAAACTCCCACCTTATTTCTGGGAACAAAATAATGAACTAAGAAGTTGAGGCAGTGTTCAAGATAAGGGATTTGCTTGTTGAATAACTGGCTTGATAAACTACTGCTGAATACACATTGCCAAAGAAAACCTAACAATGATAAATATAAATTAAAACAAAAGCTATATATTTTTTTTTCCAATTTGCTTTCAAATTCTCAAGAATAGTAGACATGCACGTATACTTTATCTACAGCTTTTCTATCTTCTCTTCTCTTCTCTTCTCTTCTCTTCTCTTCTCTTCTCTTCTCTTCTCTTCTCTTCTCTTCTCTTCTCTTCTCTTCTCTTCTCTTTTTTCTTCTCTTCTCTTTTTTCTTCTCTTTTCTTCTCTTTCTGGGCTTGGATTGCAACTTTTTATCTGGGAACACTGAGTACAGTTTCTTCAATGATAATAGATGAGAAATAGGTGTGGCAACATTTCCTCAAAGTCATCTCTTGGGAGACTGAATATATGTAATTTACTGCTTGTCATGCTAAGGATTTCTGGCCCTTTGTAACATCCAAGTTTAGTATGCAAATATAGGGAGTTGCAGGGTAAGAATAAAAGTTGAGAATCCTTCCCTTCCTTCCTCCATTTGAAGAAGTTCCCTAACCTTCTTTTGGCACCCAAATAATGTTCATCTTTCTATTTGCCTTTCCACACGACAAATTCCTTTGCAGAATTATGTTATCAGAGGGTGATTTAAGATCATGACATTTCTGCTTTATTCAGGCGAAGAAACCCAACAGCAGATGTTCCCTGGTAGGCCACTTCACTGCTTTAAAATTGTTATATGACTCTCTCCTGCATCATGTCACCAGAAAGACCCGGACCCCAGCTCTGGGTAGAGCCACAAGCCGTGCAGCTCAATCGCACACCGAGCACAAGTCATGTTCCAGGTGTTACCAAGCACCGGGTGATAGCTCTGGGTAGAGCCACAAGCCATGCAGCTCAATCGTGCACCGAGCACAAGGCATGTTCCAGGTGTTACCAAGCACCGGGTGATAGCCATGGGTACCTGTCTGTCTATTCCCACTCCAGTAAATCAGCACCCGCAGATTTCCGTCTCACTTACACATAAGATGAATACCAATCTGTCTTTCTGCTTCTTTGCACCAGCATAAATAGGAAGATGGCCAAGCAAGTGGATTCTCATTTTAAATTTCATAAACAGTTTTTTCTCCTTTTTAGCATCTTCATGGTCATACCTCCTCAAAACCCTTACTCCACCTCTTAGGTCCAAGCAGGCTTTCCCAGAGGCTGTGAATCAGGTTTCTGCTTCAGACTGCACATCTCATACTGCAGCACATATTCCTGAAGTACAACAGACAGCATCATGCCAGCAAGGTTTGCAACATGTTTTCTCATCTCCTTCATCCCTTTGTATGAGATGTTACATCCACTTTATTTGCTTCACCATATGCATTAAACATCGAGGAAGACCATTCCATAGCAATTGCAGAGTGAAAAACAAATGATCAAACTAGAGTCCTAAGTATTAATTATGAGGATTTGATTGTTCAAGGGACTGAATATTTCTGCTTCCCATTTGTATCAGTGATACATATATACCACAAAGGCCTATTTGCTCAGTATCCATGACTCTTACGAAAGCTCAGTTTTTATAGTAATTTAGAACATAGGCTCTTTTGCTTATATATCATTTAGCTCTTTTACAAGTACCTTAAAAGGTAGCCTTATGTTGATAAAAAAAAAAGGATAATAAGAATGGGTCATAATACTTGCTGTCAAATGTCTAATTTCATCCACTCCATCTGCATTTCACCTCCCTCCTTGCCACTGGCCTAACTACTTATCATGCTACTAGCCAGCATAGGAGAGCAAGGGACAACACTTGGCTCCTTCCTTTCCTGCATAAACATGCAGCGAGAGTCGGGTACTCATCTGTAATCTGTTCTTTTTTATGGAGTATTATTATTATTTTTATTATTATTCTACCTAATGAGGCTGAAATTTGTGCATTGGGCACTAATGAGCTTGCTTGATGCAGACACAAATTTTGCTTTGTGTTATTATCCTATATTTGCAGTTTTTCCTCAGAAGTGGAAATTCTGAAACTGAAATACTCTTAAGAGCTTGTAAGTGCATTGGCCACAGACAATAAAGCATTTGTCCTGCTAGTGCAACCTGTGTTTTTGGTCAGTATCTCTTCCCGTTCCTGAAAGAATGATTACATTGCACCATTGCAATCTCTGCAAAGGTTGACTTCTGTGTAAGATTTCTGAAGCTGATGTAGAGCCTGTGGTACTTCGGTGACGGTGATAATAAAAAAGATGGGGTTTGCACAATAGATGCATCAATTTTGATCATTCGCTTTGAATCCGAAGATACAGGAGAGGGCACACAGAATGGTAACGGAAAGAGACCTTTCCTGATTTTATTCTCTTTACTGTGTTGTTCTGTTTGCCTGCCAGAAACCTAAACCCTATAACCTAGTGGAAAACTCTGCTTAGCAACTGGTTTTACTGGCAAATAATCATGCATATCATTCCAGCCACTATTTTAAGGAGTTTCTATGTCATTAACAAATCTGCTCTGCAGAGGTTCATCATCCAGATTCACCGTGAGTGCGTTCAGGCACAGTGAGTGGTACTGACTAGCAACTGCCATACATTACTTTTTGTCATAATCTTTCAGAAGGAGAAGTCGATGAAACAGGAAAAGAAAAAGTTTTAAAATGTTTTTTAATAGTATTCATGTATGCATAAGTATATAAGTTTATGTCAGAACAAGTACATTAGCAGAGATAAACTCACTTTTGACTGAAGAAGGTGAAATCTGTGGTGGGGCTTCGTTCTGTGGATGCTCGTTTATGAATCTGGAACTGCCTGAAAGATTTCCAAAAAGTGAAGTTTTACTTATCTTGAAGGAAATTCGATTGTGCCAAAGAGGAAAATGGTCTTCAATCTTTTGCTTTACATGCTATTCTAATATACCTAATTCTGAACAATAAAGTAGGGAGTAGTAGAAACATAAAATGTGTTTCCAGTGATCAGTATAATGTAAGTAATATAGAATATGTTGTTACCTACCTTTTGGACTTAGATGCTGAAGTCTTTATGCCTAAGTATCACATTGCTGTAGTGTACGCAAAATGTGACAAATGTGAATAATTGAGGCCAAGCCACAATTTTCTAGGATGAAATGGAGTCACTGAGCCAGCTGGAGAGGGAAGAAAGCATTTTTCATCAGCTTTGCCAGATAGACCTTAAGGAAGCTTCCCCAAGGCTGCACCAGGAGCTATAAATGTCTTTGCTGGAAGATAAGATTTTGAGTATCTTACATCAATCCTTTTCAATCCTCATCCACACTGCCAACAGTAACCATTAAAAAAAATAATGAATCAGACCCCAAAACAGCTTGGAACTGACTTAAAAATGGCATGGGAAAAAATGGGGTTTATGGACCTTACTGAACTTCTAAGTTGTTTCATGAATCCCTTTCCTTTAGCTTTCTTTAAGGGGCTTGGATTTTGTTAAAAGAAAAAGAAGAATGGGATTGTTTTATGATATTCTGTGTTCATGAGAAAATCCTAGAGTTCCGGAGACTGGAGTGAAAAATGTGGGGTTCACTGGGACCATGAAGAGCCCTGTATGGTTCCAGCTCCTCTGTGATCTAATTAGCTAGTCCTTGAGTGGGCAGCCCAGGGAAAGAAAAGGATGGAAGTCATGAAAATAACAGGTAGGGAATGGCTGTTCATTTGGAGCGCGTAAAAATTTCTATCGCTCTTCTTTCACAAATTTTATCACTAGGTGAACAAGGGTTGAAGAGCTGGATGATCATGCTACTGCATCTCTAATGCATTCAGACTTCTGCTGTATAGTTTGAAGCAATCTAACAGATGCTGAATTATGTGAAAACTTATTGTCATGACAAAGACCATAAAAAAAGGAAAATGAAACAATTAAAGACCCTGTGACAAATTTTATAACGAGTATAGAAAATAACACAAAGGTAATCCATAGTATTATCTTTTCAAGGTTCTTCTTAGATGTTGTAAATAGGGTTTATAGTACTAGCTATTTTTTTTGCTACTTTGCCATCAATCACCCTGAGGCATTACTAAACTGTTACTTATCTGCTGACAGGTAAAACAAAACTTTAGTGCTGATATTACTGAAGTTTTATTAGTGAGCATCAAGAGCTCAATAGTAACCAAGAGAGAAAAATTGCAAACTTTGTTAAGTATTATTCTGATATTTTTACATTGCTCACTTTTCTTTTGTTCTTATGGCACTCTTTTTTTTTTTTTTTTTCCCCCAAATCATTTGAACTGACTGGAAAGGGAAGGTAATTGACCTTTCAGTTATCAGTCATGGCTGACAATTTTTGTTGCTGTGGGTTGGTTATTTGAGTAAGCATTTTGTTGTACTGTTACCTAGATAAAATTTAGGTTTTGGACAACTACTATTTTATAATGGGTATATAATTTTTGTGTTTTTCTTTTAGATTTCCAGTGTGTCCAAATTCTAGGTGCAGGAAAATGTTACAGTGCTTGACAATTAATATTTTGAAATTAAAATATCTTTATGTCACTAATTCTTATTACTAATTCAACAGATTTCTGCAAGAATCCCAAGTTTCTTTTTTCATGTTAATTTTGAGAACAGTTGCAAATAAGATAGCATTATCTCAAAGGTAGGTATTGCAGAGAAGAGTGGTTTAAATAATACCACCAAGGAAGGAAGAATCCTGAGACTGTGAATTGTCCTAAATACAGTTGAAATGGGGGCAAATTATTACCATCTAGGTTATCTGTTGGTGAAGATCCCCTTGAAATATATGTTGCCCAATCTTCTTGTGTAGTTCAGCACAAAATGAAGCTGGCTGAATTTCACCATAGTCTGTCTCTGCAAATAAAATTTTAAAATATATTGAAGTTTTATTGTTGCTTCATACTTTTCTTTGAATAAAGAAGACCAAAAATCAATCCTATATCTGGGATTTAGCCGCTTCAAGTAGAGGTCAACTGAATAAAAGCTGGCTTGGTATTAAAGATAATCTACAATGTCAAGGTAAATGTTTAAAGCAAGCAGTTTTAAAAATACTAATTTTAATAAGATGCGTGACCCTGATGCCTGTTATTTAGTCTTGTGCATCTTGCTAACATTAGCTTTTCTGGACTTGGCCTGCAGAGAAGCTACTGTCATTTGCTTCAGCAGCAGATGTACGTATTAAGTTTCTTCATATAGCAATGTCTCTGCCTACCAAAGTTCTGTTCTCCTGCTTGACCCAGTGACAGGCTGAGCCTGCTCTTACATCTAACTGAAAATTAAAATAATTTTACTACTTCATTCTAGAAGTCCAGATTTTAAGAAGTGTAGTTGTTCCTTTATAACTCACTTGCATATGCACATATGATATGTTGTAGCTCTTACAATAATGTCTTTTACCTTTGACTTCTGGTGCTTCTGAAGGCGTGAAAATACATAGATTTCACAGACAGTACTAAATTGAGATGGCATATGAAAATCAGCATGAACACAAGATAAAGCCAAAGAACCTTACAGTGGTTCAAGTATCAGTTGGAAATAAAATTAAATTCACCTTATAAAAATTAGTTTGAAAGATAAAAAGAAATAGTCTAAAAGGCATGGATGGAAAGACAATTTGGATTAAAACCTGAGAATGCTGAATTCCATGGGAACTTTGCCATTTAATCAACTCAGCCAATACTTAGCCTCTGGCAAATAATACTCGAGGAGATCAAGGGATGGTAGATGGCAATAAACTAAGTATGAAGTAGTTGTTTGAAAAAGTTTGCTTATGTAGGCACGTTGATATGTTGGATGCATAAATGTCTCTATTAAAGAATCCAATCCAAAATAACATATTCTGTAATTGGTACCTCATTGCACTTTATCTCCTGTTTCAGCCACGTCATTCATTTTGAGCAATGCAATTATCTGTGTGCTACTTCTTTTGTGTAGTACAGTCAAGGGTGACACTGCAGTTAGTTTGGATATGCTGAGCACAGCAGTGTGAAGAGGATTGTGCAGACCTTTATGTGACCAGCCCTTCCTATCATATTTGCAAGTACCTTTTGAAGTAGACATCGGTCTGCCATGTAGTTCACCTTGTGTGCTTTTCCCGATGAAGGACTTGCGGTTTCTATTCACAGAAGCCTGTGGTGTTCCTCATGTGCTGTTCTGCTGGTCTCTGTTTGCACCTGAATGCTCAAAAAGTTGGTAAGTCATGCTCAGTGCACCATGCCTTCAAGATGACCTTGAAGCCCTTTCCTTGAGGCCCATCCCTTCACAGCTGTGTCTTCTTCCCCAGATAGATAGACTCAGAGCATACTGCAGGACTGCTCGTCAAACCACCCTGGTTTTTAGCAAATATATAAACATGCTGGTGATGGAACTACTCTGCATGATCAGTGTACCTTCTGTACAACAACCAGCTCTCCCACGGAGAGTGGCATGAAAGAAGCACAACATCAAAGATGTGCTTACTTGTAGGATTCTTGAAGCAGAAATTGCATCCCTGGAAACAGAGGACTGGAAATATTCCTGTTTTTTTTTTTTTTTTTTTCTTTTTTGAAAAGGTTTTAGTCTCTCATGTGCAGAAGTTCTTATGGAAGCTAGGCAGGGCCTTTTAAAATGCAAGCCAAATTGCTTCAAGTCTGAGGGTGGAAAAGCCTGAGGATGGTTTTCCCTGAAAACTTATCAGGGATGGAGGCCTGGTAGGATGGTAAGATGAGAAATGTACTGTCATCTTCTTTTGCTGGACAGAGATACAAATAGAAGTGTGAAATGGGGAGATCTAAATAAGCTTTATTTCAACATATCTCTTAAAATATTTTGAGATGTATTCTATTAAAAACAACTAGACTATAAACATAGAAACACAGTGAGATTTACAGTCCTGTTGGAGAAAACATGGGCAAATCAGATTTGCCTGTCATGCCCAGAGCATATATTAACTGATATTACTTACATACTGAGCTAAGAAATAATTGAGTAAATATTATTTTTGGGGGGCATTTTTTTTTTTTTTTCTGGAAAAGGAAACAGTCCATTAGTACTTGTTTGTGGCAAAGACACCTTTAAGTCATAGTCCTCATACCAAAAGTACTAAGTCCTTAAGGTGGTCTAGCAGCCAGGAATAGAAGTAGTCTGGAGCATCTGGGTTGAACTCAGTAAGCAGGAGCAGCCAGTAGTAATCACCTGCAGTGGAAATAACTATTTAAAAAGGCATAGATATTTAAGAAAGTTACAGAACACACTGAAAGCTATTTTCTGACTGCTCATTTTTCTAAAAGGACTTGACCCAGTGCTGGGTTTTTTTTAAGTGCCCCCTGAAACTGAACCTGCAGAACTGACTGCAGAAGATTCATAGAACTTTTGTGAAAGAGACTCCTAGCTCATGACAGTGGGTAGAATAGGTAGCATGTTTCTTTGAAAGAAAAGTCTCTGGATTAAGGTGTAGGTCAGAATTTCAGAAACTGCTACAATTCATAGGAAAATTCCTTAGCCACCAGGCTTTTAGGTTATTTTCTGTGGTTAGTATTTTTCTTCAAGGAAAAGGAGAGATCCTAAAATGGTATGGGATATGTTGAATTTTTAGCAGCTAAAAACCTCATTTTATTCCTTCTTTTACCTGAGCAGAGTCAGAATTTAATCCCTTAGATCTTAGAAAAAAAAAAAAAAAAAAAAAAAAAAAAAAAGAATGTTTGGGCAATTTGTAACATGAATCACTTGATTCAGCAGAGTAATCAATAAGAAATGCCCTTGCACAGTAGTTCAAATAAACTGTTTCATATTGGGGGTCTACATAAGAAATACACAAAAGAATTAAAGCGCATAGTTTATAAAGAGAAATTAATTCTGGAAACTGAAAAAGCAGTGTGTTGCTTGGGACATAACGTCCTGAAATAACTGTTGGATTCACAAACAGCTCAAGCTTAATGTCCCATGCTAGGGCCATGAAGAGATTTAAGTGTGTCTTGTGCCTTTTTTTGACAAGCCAGAAGTATATCAACTGTGTACCTCAGCAGGACCAGATTAGAGATACTAAGAGCCTAACCCATGGAATGATTTGAGGTCCCCACCTGTAGAAATGAAAATGCATAAATGTCGTAACTCTTCCTGTGCTTTGTAGTGGAGGCAGCTCCACTGCAGTACTTCACCCTGCCATTTGCTGTCTGATATGTCTAATCTGCCTCAACTGTCTGGTCCCTTCCTATGATTCATTTCCTTAATATGTGTTTGTCCTCGCACACAATTTTGCTACTTTACATAGAGAAGCAGCTCTTTCACCTGCTGAGATACAAGTACTGGAACATCTGAAGTGTAAAAATTATATTCTGACATAGTGAAATTAATCAGTATATTCTGTACTCTGCTTGTGAAAACTTTTAGGTTGCAGATGCATAGAGGGGTTCTGTTTTGTGTATCCTGTTCAGTTATCTCTGTGATTCTCATTTTTCCCTCCACCTTTACATCATGGCTCAGCATTGGCTTCAGTTGTGGACTGACTTCCTTGCATTCAGATTTAACATGTATCTGCTTGTTTTCCTTCTGTTTTTCTCATTACCCATCTTAGCTATTCCAAATATCACTCCCTTTACAGGTCTGACAAATATTAATTTTGGTTTTAGCACAACTTTTGTGGTTATCAGGGCTTTTCTTAAGTGTCAGGTTCCTATATTCAAACTCTTATGAACAGATCTTAATTTTCATTCCTGTTACTTAACAAGAAAAATGAAGGAAATAAAAGAGCGAGTTTCCAGCATTTATGAATGCAGGGTAAAATTGAAAATTGCAACTTAAAGAAGGTATAAACCTGAAGTCTATAATGAAAGTTGAGAGGTATATTTAAACTAAGATGTCCTTATTCCTGATCATCTAGAATGGGGACCTACTCAGAGTATACTGCAATTCTTTCCAATGAAGGCACCTGGGAGTTCTTCCAGTAGAAACAAAAGTCCATTGGGAAAGAAATGAAGAAAACATATGTACTCACGTCTTGCCTTCACAAAGGTTTGGCATATGGCTAGGACATGGAGTTGTTCCTGGATCCCCCTTTAAACGTTGCCAAAAAATTACCACCTGTACACTCACATAGATTTCTTGCTGGCGTCCTCACCACCACTGCTGCCAGTCCCTGTCACACATCCCTTCCAACCTTCCAATTACCCCCACACCTAGCACTTGTCCTAAACATCTTTACCCACATCTCCTGACATTGAAATCTCCTTTACTTTAAATGAGTTTAAAATTCAAATGGCTTCTTAATAGATGCTAGTGAAACACAGTATTGCCACCATTTGTCTTTGATAAAATACCATTTGTCATTATTGCTAAAGCCCCTGTTCCTCCTTCCCAAAGTCTGCTGACAGGAAGGAGGTGTTATTGCTGCCTTTTTGCTTCAGTCACATGTGTTTTGTCAGGTTTGGTGTTGGTTGGTTGAATTTTGGGGGTTTTGTTTGTTCATTTGATTTTTTGGTGGGGTTTTTTGGAGGTGTGTGTGGTTGATTTTTTTTTTTTGTGTTTTTTTGGTGTTTGTTTTTTTTTTTTTTTTTTTTTTTGGGTTTTTTTTTTTTTTTTTTTTTTTGTTTTTTGTTTTTTTTTTAATTTTTCCCACCTTTAGAGCTTGCTCAGATGATGTCTGAAGGTGGTACTTCTTCAGGGGTAGTAGTTCTGCCCCTCTACTTCATCCACTCCCAAAACTGTTGAGAGACTGAGAGAGGAAGAACCCATTCCTTCTTTGTTAATGCTTTGCCCTTCACAAAATATAGAGTTAGAGCAGCACAATACTTGCAATATTCTTGGACATTTCAATGCTTCCCTCAGATGTGAGAAATTTAGTTCCCCTACCACCTTTTCGCCAAGGGACTGATCTCTTCAAAGCTAGCACACTGCACCAAAGACAAGGATGCTCCTTGCCTTGCTTTGTCTGCCCAGGTACAAAGCACTGTTCATGCTTCGTGTTGGTGTATTTCTCCACAGGAAAGCATATGATTACCAGCAAATAGTAACTTAGGCCAGGCACCTTAGGCCCCCATTTACTTTAGGAAAGCCTTCACAATTCGGCGTTAGCAAATGAGTTTTCTAAGGCAGTTTCTGCAGCAGTGTCTTTTCTTCTCCCCGAGAGCAACAGCCCATAGAACCATTTTGTACATTTATCTTGAGATTCCTGGCTAAGGGAATTTCAGTGAAGATTTAGTGTTTTATAGACACAAAGTTTTCAGACTGAAGTACTTTGAGTAGAAAAATGAAGTATTCCTGAACATGTATAAAGAAAACACAGGAGACAGAGATTTTAAAAGAGTAATTTTTCAGTTTTCACAGATACTGTTTTCAGTATAAAACCACTTTTGAAAGTAAAGAATCCAGGCAATCTTTGGGAGTGCTCAGAAAAGCCAGATTAGGAACCATATAGGGATGTCTACATATAGGTATACCTGAATCTACAACCAGAACATGGCTGGAGAGCTTGGGATTTCTTCTTTTATTCGAGTATGTCTGTTACAGTGATCTGCCAACTGAAGTTAACAAAATACTCCCACCGATTTCACTGTGTGATGGATTGAGCCCAGAGGGTTCTGCGTGGTTGCAGTCAGGTACTGACTAGTTGTATGTGTCTGCTAGGTTATATTTTTTTACCCATCTAACCTTGCCGCCCAGAGAATGTTGGTAAGCCACATAATGGAAAGCATGTAAAACTAGTTTTTAGTAGAATATAGCCCTTGTGGGTAAATAATTTAACTCTCCTCCCCCAAGTACTGTGTTAAAAACAATATTCAGCATAAACTGATCGTATAGATAGCCTGATTGTAAAGCAAGATTAATATGAAAAGGCAAGAAGTCTGTAATAAAACCTACTAACTTAAATCATCCGCATTTGTGTACAAGCATTCATATTTAGCAACAGTCCCAAGGCTGAGATTAAAGCTGTTTGGTAGGTTACTTCAAGGCCTTTTTATTGCTAAATCTTATTATGTCTCTAAAATGTAGAAATTAATCACCTGTCATCAAAGCTACAGTGGATTATTGACTTCTAAATGTCTCTACAAAGTGATTCATGACAGAATGAAACAGGAGACTGAACTAGCACTTAAATTCTTTTTGCATGTGATAAAAAGGATCTATTAAAAGTGTTTGAACAAATGCTGGCTATTAGGTAATCATCACAAAGGATTTTGTTATCAAAACGTGGTGCTTCTTGAATAACCTTATTCAGTTACATAGATTTGCAACACCAATCCTCTAATGGGGAAGTTATCTGCAGAATTTAGATTGTTCATCTGAGAAGCCTGACATTAGGTAAATCGCTGCAGGAGTTTCTGAACTACCTGGAAGCCAATGATGGTGAAGTGTTCTTTGCACTTGCTCCCAGGGATTTCAACCCAAAATCAAGTCGGTATTCCAATTCAGAATCATTAGGTTGTGACAGGAAAATTTTTTATGATTTGGATATTTTGCTGTACATTCAATGTCATTTTTTCTTTGAAACACGTCAAAAATATTACAAGGATATACTGCTGAGGGGAAAAACAATCTGGCTTTCGATTAAGTCAAAGTGTGTTTCTTAAAGGATTGATAATGCCCCTGCTTTATTTATAGCTGCCATGCAGCTGGAGGGCTGTGACTGCGTGGTGTGACCTGGGGAGGCAAGCTGCCTTGCCTGGTGTTTCTGGGAGAGGTCTATAGGTCCCAGACTCCTCCTGATAAACCTGAGTTTGTCCTACTCAGAGCTCCTTCTGGAAATCAGAAAGGAAGTCCTCAGTAAAGGGAAGCTGGTACACTTTTCTTCCCCAAGAAGAGAAGCACTAAAATTATTCTCTAAGAAAATCAATGTGGAGAACATTGAGATTCTGGACAAATATTTTTACTGTAAATATTAGAAGGCCAAGTTTACGCCAAAAGTCTTTGGAAAGGTAATTTTTTAAATGGATTTTCAGAGTTTCCATCAGTCCCATTACGGGTCTGCAGAGTGTGCCTCAGTTTTCTGCTTTCAACAGGGAAGGTGATAGGCAGAAGAATATTTCCTCCCCAAAATTTCATGGCATGTGATATCACATGAACTCTTTGCAGGCTGGCAACAAGTGTACCTTAGTTTATCTGTCCCTTACATGTGTTCTAAGACAGAGACTCACTCAATTTTCACTTAGAGTCACTTTGCTGTTTAATTCAAGGTAAGGGAAAATGAAAGAAACATATGTGCAGCAAGATTGAACATTACACTTTTAGGTATGAAACAGGGGAAAAGAAAGGTTAAAATTGCAAAAAATATCAAAATAGCAGGTTTTTTAATCTATGTGCAAAATCAGAATTTCTCTCTAGCTGTTTTTAGTACTCCTCATCTGGAAGTTGCTGGACATGTCTTACCTGCTAAAGCCAACAGTCTGGAGTTCCTACAGTCATCCTGCCTTGTGATGGCTTCCACAGGGCTCAGTAACTGCATCTTCCTCTACCCTTGCTTCTATTTTCCACATCGATTTTTACAGAAAAATGGTGGCATCGATTTGGATAAAAATGAAAAAGCTTTTGATGGCACCATGTGGAGTCAGGCAATTTGGGCACTTAAAATGATTACTCTTGTTCAATCTGACCTGCTCAGATGGGGATTTGTGTGTGCATGTGTCTGTGTTTGCCTGCTTCCTGTGTGCTACGAATGGCTCTTTCTGTAAGCCTTAGGATGTGTAGTGTGTTTTCCCCCTTTGCTCCTTGTCAGCTTGCTGCCTCTGTCCTCACTGTCCTAGCTGGGTTGTTAATTTTGAACTCACATATCTTCACTGTGACTAAGAATATTATATGAGACCTCCTCAGGTGTGCGTACATACTGTGCATGCATACTATACCTATGTGCTCATGGTCCCTGCAGAGACCCCAGGTTATTGATACAGAGAATATCAACAAGTAGATCCACCTGGACATGATGGTGCGAGCAAATACTTTCTTTTCTTATTCATGCTTCCCTCCATTTTAAATGATATTCCTATGTTTAATAGTTAAACACAGATTAAAACCTTGCTATCAGTGAGTTCTTATGAAAGTGTTTGCAATCTTCCCATCTGATGCACACACTTTCAGCAGTCACAGAAACACCTGTGACAGTCACAGTCACGTTGGTTGGAAGCGAGATCTGGTGGTCATCTAATGCAAACTCCAGCTCAAATAGTGGCTATCACCAGTGCTGGAGCACGTCAGCCAGGGCTTTGTCTTACTGAGTGCTGAAGAAGTCCAGGGATAAAGATGCCACAACCACCCTGGGAAACCAGTTCCCTCTAAACAATTTTTTTTTTCTTTTATTCTTAATGCTTATCTTGAAATTCACAGACCACAACCTGTGGCCCTAGACCTTCGCTATTGAATGCCACTGACAGAAGAGTTTGGCTCCATCATCTTCGCAAGCACGCTTCAGGTAATCGTGGGCTGTTTTTTGATCACCCCTTCCTCTTCTCTTCACCCGACTAAAGAAACCCACCCCCTCAGACTCTCTTCATTAACTGAGTTTTAGGTCCCTGACCATCTTTATAGGCCTCTTCTACCACCCTGGGATCCCTTTTCAGTTTCTGCACATCCCTCCTGAGCTGAGAGGCACATGTTGGACACTGCTTTCTGAGTACAACCTCACCTGCAGGGCGCAGAGAGGCACACCGCAGGTCACCTTCTCCTCATGCAGCCAAGGATGCGGTTCTCCTTACTCATGGTGAACGGTGCTGCTGGCTCGTACTAGTGGTGTCCATCGTAAACCAGCCCAACATTCGGTTTCCGCAGGGCTGTCCATCAGGCAGTTGCATCCTGGCTTGCGCTGATGCACAGGGTTATTCACCCAGGTGCAGAATCTTGCAGGTTTCCTTGATGAGCTTTCTGATGGCCCAGTTCTCAAGTTTCTTCAAGTGTCTCTGGATCAAAGCTCAGCTATTCATCGTGTCAGCCACCTTCTCTAAATTCAGTGCTGCCTGCAGATTTGCTGAGGGTGCAATCTGTGTCATCATCCATGTTGTTAATGAAGATGTTGAAAAATATGGGTCCCTGTATTGACCCCTGGAGTACTTTGCTTGTTACTGGATACCAACCATATGTTGAACCATTGATCACTACCCTTCAGGCATGGCAGTACAGACAATTTTCAACACACCTGCCAATCCAGCCCACACAGTATTGAAGTTAATATAGAGTAATGCATCCTTTGGGGATTTTTTCTTTTTTTTTTTTTCTTTTTTTTTTTTTTTCATTTTAGAATAGATCGTAATGCAGAAATATCAACCACCTAAAATGTGGCAGGAGTGACCAGTGCTGAAATCAGAATGCATGTAGGCCTCATACTATATTCAGTGCAGTTCTGGTTAATTTTTGAGCCAATTAACAATGCCACATTAAAGTGACCATGAATAACCTAATTTTATTTTTCAGTTTTTAAAAAAATATTTATTAGCTGTCAAAATGTTACCCTTGCTTATTTATTTTTTCCTAGAACTTGGGATCCAGTTAAGGTGAATAGAAGCTTGCCTGAACTCCTAGGAATATAGCTAGGTCATCCTAAAATCTTTATCATTAGTACTCGCAAACATCTAATATTATATAACTATCTGGTAATAATGCTGTAGAAATGTAGGTGAAAGTGAAAGTTATTAAGATTTGGAGATGGCTGACACAGACATCATAGCTATCAGCTTACTAATATCTGTGGCAAAACTGAGAAATTAATTTTCTAGAAATACAACCCTCTACCATTTGAAATAAAACACTGTAATGTTATCTGAAGAGCCTCATACAGATGATTCCAACTTAATGCACTGTTAGATAGAAAAATGTAAGGATTCCTTGTTATTTTGAAACATATTCTATTCCTCCTCTTAGAAATATGTTAGAATTGTGTTACTGTTTCTGTTATAAAGCTATGATTTTTGTTTTACTGAGGTGCAAATTCAGTACTGGCCTATGTTTATATAGATGCAATAACATGGCGTGCTGCTTGAAGAAGGGTTTGTCTCTTTGCCACAGACCAACTAGAGAGCTTGGCCTAAGATGAGCACGCAGCTTAAGAAATTCAGAGAGGTAGGGAACTGCAGAGACCCTGTCATTATCTCCAGGTCTTTAAGGGTCTTCTGTAGGCTTTTCTTTCTGATAGACACACTCCTATGTTTATATAGATGCAATAACATGGCGTGCTGCTTGAAGAAGGGTTTGTCTCTTTGCCACAGACCAACTAGAGAGCTTGGCCTAAGATGAGCACGCAGCTTAAGAAATTCAGAGAGGTAGGGAACTGCAGAGACCCTGTCATTATCTCCAGGTCTTTAAGGGTCTTCTGTAGGCTTTTCTTTCTGATAGACACACTCTAAAAATTGAGAGAAGTAGGAAAGAACAAAACACAAAATACAACCTTCTCCTCATAAGTGCCCACTCAGCTCATCTGAAATAGCACACCTATGAAACAGAGAAAGAAACAGTTATTGGAGGAAAGACTTAAGAACAGAGAGAATGAGGATGATAACAATAGTGTGGATGACTGCCAACTGATGTTTCCATCACTGGACAGACGGATGTATGCATTTGTGTGTGTATCTGTCAGGGGATCAAGACATATTTGTTCCCCTAAAACACTTGTATACCAGGTACACGATTGTACTTTAAACTGTCTGTACTGAGAATGGCAGGAAATCTCCTTTCAGTTTTGCATGTGAAAATGAGGACAGCAAAAACTCCTTCTACTGTGTTCCATAACACAAATATTTTAACGTCTGCATGAAAAAATGGGACAGGTAGTGACATTTGTTGAAATTACGTGTTTTGAACTAATTAGTTTTAACAATCTTCTTGTAAAATATTTTGTGTGTGGAATATTTAGTCACACTGTTTGTGATCTTTAATGAATTGGTTGCCGTGTATTGTGTGAATTTCTTGGGAAGAGAATTCCAAGTTCAGATTCACAGCCACACTGTGTGTACAGGGGTTGCTCTTTGGGGCAAAAGTCACTTACAAAGTTGCACTAAATTCCAAACCTTATTTAGAGAGCAGCTTCCATATTAATCAGTGAAAGAAGGTAGGCACTCCAGAGAGCCTTTCAAGCCCTAATCTTGGCATCACTATCTTCTTTGGTTAAAGAAGTAGTTAGGCTCCTATATAACATGGGAAACCCTCTCAGAGCTTGTCTATCTGAAAGAAGAGGGATCTTTTGTAGCATGGAGGGGCATTCAAGGCACAACTTTTTCCTCTAATCCTAAAATTTCAGCTAAGAAAAAGGTTTAGATGAGAACCTCTAATATACAGCTCTCTAATTGTGATATCTCTCTCAATCCAGATACAGCACCTTTGCAAAGAGAATCTGCTGGCAGTGAAGCACAAAGGTGCAGTTCATGAATGGCTTTATTGAATGCAATGGTATTATTCTGGTGTAAAATATGTATAAGTGAGATCATAATTAGGTTCATTAAATTAACTAATAGCTACCCTAACATCTCACAGTCCCTTGGCATCTGGCACTTAGATACATGTTTTATTGGGTAAGTCAAGGGTGGGGATGTGTTTGTCTGTTTACTCATAGTTCAGTAGTTCAAAGGAGAATTTCTGTGAATATGTTGTATGTATTTGTGCCCCCTAAGGCACATTCTTCTTTGTTTCCCCTACACTAATCCATTGTAACATCTCTGATGTCAGTGAGTTTCTTGTCTAGAGAGTGGTGTTCTCTGCAGGATATTGGATTTATGGAGAGCAAAAATTTAGGCCCTCATCCCTACATTCATTTCTTTATTTCAAGTTAACTTTTTGCTTCACTTTTGGTGGCACATTTGGCGATCCCTGAATCCTTTTGCAGAGCTACATTTTCACTAGTAGCATATGGCTATCTAACAGGTGGAGCAGACACTGCAAATGAGAATTTGCCTTTGGGTCTTTTCATACTTCAGCTTCTGTGAATTTGGCTGTTGCATTTACTATTCTAAATTCAGTTATTTTTTTATTCATCTTCACCCAGTGCATTTCTGATGTGTCTGAACAAGTTTAAAAGATGGTAACAAACTGAAAAGCCTCCATGCTCAACTTTATGTTTTTCACTCCTCTTACCTCTTCCCTCTCTCTTACCATGTTATTTTGGCTCATGATACCCCTTTAGGTGTGGCAGTAGCTTTTTCTTGTCTCCTGCCAAGCTATCTAGGCTCCTTCCTCAATGCCTTTCATCACTGATCTGTGTAAGCTACCTATTTTGCCTCAAGGTTAGTTCACCATTTGAATGCAATATACTTGCCTTGTCTCCTTTGGAGCAGGAAAGATGGGCAAGACTCACCAACAGCTGGGATGCATCTCACCAATAGCTCAGAGAAGCCATTGACCTCACTAGACAGGCTAAATCGGGTGGGTTAAGGACTCAAGGACTCCTTTGCATTGCTATTTTCATGCCAAATAACCGGTGAATCTGGCCCACTATCTTTATACATGTGTACAGCATCAAGCACACTATTTGGACTTAACAGGCAATAAGATAATAGATGCGTTAAAAATACCTATGACAAATTCAATACAAGAATTGAAATACAGGGTAAGTGGAAAGGTGAAGTGTTGGTGAAAGTCTTAAATCTCAAGCTGACCTTTTTTTTTACCCACAGGACTTGCCGTTGCAACTTCTGCGCTGCTTCATGGTTGCTTTAATTTATATGACTAATGACATGAAAGATGTAAAATCTGTAAAAATACAGTGTTTGGCTGCTTAAATTAAGTTTATGAGTTTTTCTTAAGCCTGCCAAACAACTTAAATATTTCATGGCTTTCACAGGCTACAGTTCTAATATTTATAACTCTTGTGTGCGGATTTCAAAAATTATAATTACAAGTCCCAGGATCCCAGATATAGCAGATGTTCAATATTTTGTACGATGTTGGCAGAAATGCTTTTCATGCTCTTTTTGATCTCAGTACCCCATGTATTGTATCTGCTACAACAAGCTGTTGATAAGAGAGTTTATTGTTATTTCCCTGTAAAGGACTCTGTAGGGCAGATTCAGGATGGCATATAAAGGAGAATGAATGGGGATTCAGCCCTAATGAATAATGAGGAACCCCGTGCAGTGCATTCTTTCAAATGTTGCCCTATTAAATGGCATATAGGATGCCTCTCATTGCATAGGTCCACATAGGACTTTTGGAGTTACTGTGACCCCTTCATTTCAGGCTATACAGCCTTGCCCCATGCCTCCGTATTGATGGATCGTGTCATGTCCCATTCTCTCTTGTATATTCACCCTTACAATGCCTGTGTTCCCTCTATGAGAGTGCAAGAATAACCTTATTTGAGTCAGATGCCAAAGCCCACATATATGTTTTAATCAGAGAGTTGACGTGTGAGATGATAAAATTATGACACTGACTCTCTGATTTTTCTAATGATCCGCTTGCATGAGGAGAAGAGAAATGAGCTTTAAGCAGCTGGGCTTGTCTCAGCTCTTGCCATGTTTTACTTATATTGTATTACTTATTATTGTAATTGGGCTTTTTTTCTCACAACCATATTCTGTACTCAGTTAAACAGTTAAACTTCACTGTCACTCAAATGATTACCCCAAATTTACAACACTATAACTGTAATCACATTCTACCCTGTACAGACAGATTTTAACGCAGTTCACATAGGTCAAAAAAAAAGAATATCAAATTAGGAGGTTAATACAATATCCTACAGTATTACTGTAAATGCATAATGGTAGCAAATAGTAGAGGTCATTATATAAATAAAATTAAGTGATTTTAATTATATAATCATTCATTTGGGTGACAATTAGAAATGTACAGGAGACATTAAAATTCACACTGTTTTTAAGGATAGTTTATAAAAAATTCAAATTAGTTACCTGGCATTTGATTTTGGGTATTACCATAAAAATATCCATGCAAATATAAAAATTAGATTAAAACCATAATGAAACTCAGAAAAAGGGTATCTTTTAATGATATACGGACCTCTTCTGTTATTCATGTCTATAGTACAACTGTAAGAAAATTAATATGCCATGTTTTCTGGAAGTTATTTAGTTATCGGGGTTGAAGATGGTTTGTTTGTTTGTGGGTTTGAGTTGTTCAAACAATGAAAAATGCAAACAATGAGCAATGTTGCCATTTTCTGTTTGCAAACAAGAAATCTATGAAAATGGCAATAGTACTATAGATGATAACATCCAAATATAAGACGGATCCAATATGACAAACCCTTGAGGTCTAATGAGAGTGTCTGGAGCAGAAGGCGACGACTATGTAAAAAGACATTTCCAAATTGGTGACTTCAGATCTGATAAAACTATCCTGGATGACAATCAGATCTAGGTGATTGTATGATAGTTAACATACACATCATTTTATGAGTTTGAATACCACTACTCAGGTAGTAGTAATAGATTTAAAGTTGTGCTACTTAGGGAGTGTTTAAGGGCAATGTTTTATATGCTAAATGTAAGTTGATTTTAACGGAGTGTTTCCAGTGACTGTGCAGATAACCGAGGAAGTGAATTCAGGTACGAATTTTGTACTTGCCCGTTAATGAGGCAATGTAGAAATCAAGATGACATTATGGAATTGGATATCTGGAACCATAGCAAAGCTTTTTGGCATGCTGGTCAAACTCCCTTTCACTGTTTTCCCTTTTGCATCACCCCCTCTTTAAATGTCCTGGAAGTTCAGTGCATTTATTACCTTTCACATGTTCGGAATAGGTGCTCCTTTAGCTTCTCTGAGCTACAGAAGTGTCTTCAACACAGATCTAAACGTTACTGTTTGCTTTGGCACAGTTCCAATACTCTTAATGTTGTTATTTTGGCATCCAGTATTTGCAACAGAAAATGTAACTTGTCTTCTGAGCTGGGAGCACTGGGCTCTCCTGCAAACTCTGAATTGTGCAAACATTTTTAACTCTATGTGTCTCCAGAAGATACATTACCATCCACAACTGATGCAGAGGAGTTACTCCAAAGCCTGAAAAATTAACAGCACAGCCATGGGCAGTGGACTGAAAATGCTAATTAATGTAGCATCGTGGACTGTGGGATGAGGCAAGATTCATTATGTCTTGGCTCTGCCACTTAGTTCAGTTCTGGAGATTTTGTATTTTAATGTAACTGGACCTATGTATCTGGATGAACTTTGTTAAACAGTCTCTGCAGAGAACATTTTCACATGCTTCTGTGGAGATTAAATGCCTTACAGAAGCCTCTAATTTTCCCTGGACAAAGTTGTTATTTATGGGCATCATTAAACCCATGCTTCACTCCAGCAATCCTATTGTTTCCACATTTCATCTTTGTCCAATTCTAAGTGACAATTTTCAGCTGATTATTATACCAGACTTGAATTTGTTGGGTTGTTCTTTGCCCGGAAGCGAGTTTGTCTGGGATGTCAGGGCAGTGATTTTTTATTTATACTTTAGTATAATACTTTAATACTTTACCTAAGATACAATCTTACAATTTCTGTGGACTGATGTCTTATGTCAGTAAGTGATGAACGGGAGTTGACATTTGGAAAGGAATAAGTCACATTTTGTGGCTCTTTAGGATCTTCAAAATGTATTTCTTGTTTATGCACTGATTTATTTTACAGCAGATCTCTCATTTACCACAAATGCTATGTTAGTAATACTAAACACGTGCCGTAACTGGGGAAGTCTGTAAGTTCTGCTATGTCTTTGGCTACTGAAAATGTGCAGATGTGAAGAATGCAGCCACAACATTGTGAAGGAAGGCTTTTCTTTTCACTTGCCATCAAAAGGACCACCTGAAATAAAGCAGTCACTGCGTTTCAAAGGAGCAAACAATTGAAAATGCAGATTGCACTTCTGTCTCACAAAGTGCTGTAAGCATGCATGCATCCATTAATGTTTGTGAGGTTTTCTGACATTTTTTAGATGTGCTATAAAAATAAATCCTACCGAGGATAAAACCACTTATTTTCAAGGTGGGGCTTGGATGTTGCTCAGTAAATGAGGCATGGGACTGAATTCTGAAATATGAGGCTAGCAGGAAACACAGAACAGCTGCCTCATTCATGGAGTATTGTCCATCTTGGAGACCAAATGTGGCAATTTTTTCCTACAGAAATATATTATGCAATTGTATAATGAAAGACTCATTAAAATAATGATGCCAAAAGAAATGACAACTCTTTTTAGGATTCATTCCCTGACTTTTTATGATTTCTCTTTGCAATTCTGTAACAAAATTTGTCAAAGGAAAAATAACCCTCTAAACACTGCTGCCCAAATGGGTGAAGCTGGTGTAACCAGTTACACTGGTTTCTTGGAGAGGTATTCAGCCCTTCACAGAACATACTCAATTGTTGTGGAGATTTCACATTCCTTTGCTCTAGATAGTAATTAATCATGTTTTTGCAGTTCCTTTTTAATTATGTGATTGATGATTCCTGATATGTCAAGAGAAAATGAAACAAATGGAAATCAATTGGAAAATGAAACTGGAAAAAAAAGCCCAACACTGTGAGCACCCAGGATGCTGCATGGAAGCAGAAGATGGGGAGACAGATACATTTTTATATCAGATAGATAGAATTATTATTATAAGGGCAATAGTTAAAAGTTAGAACTGCAGCTAATTAAAGTCTTCTCATGGCTGTAATCCCACTTTGTGTAGACAAGCTTGTTCCTCACACCTATGATTACAACATAATGAGTGACAAAGCATTATATAGCACGAGGGACTTGTCCAGAACCTTTAATTACTAATATCCAGGGGGTTTTTAACATTCTTTCTCCCTACCCTCCTTTTCCATCTCCACTCTGAGACCAAAATGAGGCTGCTGTTGAGTGTTAGTTGACTCTGCTCTAACATACTTTCATTGTTAGCTTTAAAAGAAATGTTGGGTATATTTACTTACTGTGCCCAAGAGAGGGACTACATTATATGGTAACGGGCAAACTCTCTTACTTCAGGAAACAAGATTAATATCTCCCAGAGAGAGAATAGGAACAGTTTTGTATATGATGAACTTTGGACAACAAGTAACAGGAAGCTCATGAATGCAAGAAATTTTAATGGGTCTGTATCCCAGGGAGCAAAAGAGAGGCCAGCAGAGCCATTGTTGGCTTGACAATGTGATCCTTAAAGGTAGAGGAGCAGAGCTGGTTCACGATGTCAGACACACGTCGTGCTCTCCGTTTCTCATAACATCTTTGAGAGAGAGGTGAAGGAAAACAACAACAAAAAAAAGGAGTAAGGGTCACAAAGACCACTGCACACACCACAGCTAGAAGGCAAGCAAAGGCAGAAGTGCAAAAGGCCACTGGCAGGGCACATTTTTCTATTTCTGAATAGGAGGGTAGAAGTGATGAGCAGCAGGAGTCTCATGGTTGTGGGGCAGTGATCAGCAGGAGGAAGGGAATAAGCTCTGGATGTAATGAGAATTATCAGCTGGCCAGTCAAACTATTTTACAGTCTGTCTTTTATCTTCAGGATCTTATAAGAATAGTTCTGAAAAAAAAAAAAAAAAGATAACTGGATAGAGGGGTTACAAAGTCCTTCCTCAGTTTTGCTGGGACTGCTTTAGCTTGAGCTTTTGTGGGTTTGTTTTTTGGGGGATTTTGTTTGGATTTTTATGTGTGTGTGTGTGTGTGTGTGTGTGTGTGTGTTGAAGGGTAGTGTATGGGTGTTATTTTTCCTTCTCCCTCCTCCAAGGTAACCTGAAACCTTGATAGGAGATTTGAATCATGCTTTGGAAAAAGACGGGTTTAATATGCCTGTATCTATCTTTATTTCTATAAACCAGCATGTTCTGAAAGTTCCTGCTGAAAAAAAAAACCTAGTGGCTATCTTGGAGGAAATTTGATTCAAACCATTCACTTTACTATTGAGATGATATTATCAGTGGTTTCACAAGAAAAATTTCTTTAAATGGCTGTATAAATCTCATAAATGGGAAAACAGTTGCTCTGATTTGTACTTGGTGTAATAGTAGGTATTCTGTGAATAAAGACATTGCTTTGCTACAGGGTAGATATCAGATCATTGACATTTAACCCAGTGACTCTTGAGCCTAATAGGAGGTCATTGATGAAAACACATTTGGTAATTTCAGCTTATCTTCTTTGTGATAGAAGCTTATATCATCCAAAACAATTACACGTATACTGTGTGTACATGCATAGCTGGCATAAAGTTACACACGAAGATGACTCTGAAAGTACTCTAAATTGGAAAAGTCTACAATAGCAATAAAACTTTATCATTGTGTGTCACTGGCCTAATGCTAATGTTGAAGACTATTTGAAGGACTGGAAGACTCAGAGGATCTGTAATAGACAGCAAAGTCTCTCATCCATAACTCATAGTTTCAATCAGCTCAGGTCAGCTGCAGGCAAAAGCCGTCACTTGATGCATATCTGTGGTAGTCAGCATACGATGAGCTGACATTGTTCTTACAATCACGCAAAACAAAACCCGTCACCAGTAAGCCAAACCCTGCTGGCCTCAGCCATCCGAGGATGTGAGCAGTCCCACCACAGTCAGAGGGACCACACAAATAAGGCAGCTGAGGTGTGGCATTAAAAGTCTCCGCAGCTCGAGTCAGGATAAATCCTGTGAAGCCAGGCTTCTACAAACCTATGGCTGCTGGCTGATACCCTGGGATTCAGCAGCTTGGGAGCTGCTTTTCTTGTGGTTAGAGCAGTCATTGCAGCTGTCTCCAATCTGGGGTCTCTGGTGGGTTATGGAGATAAGTTCTTTTCATAAACTTATCCTGAAAGCAGGCACTAATACTGATTGTTTCCCACCTGAATGTAAACTCTAAGAGCTGATCAGATTGTATCTGATTGAAATTGCCAGTGGCTCCAAATATCTAGGGGTCTGGGTAGTAAGGACTCATGCTGATATGCAGATTAGATAGACCCTTCTTTTGGATATTGAAATGAAAACTACCCATTTTACAAGACTGGAAGTATACTGGCAAAAGACAGTAGGAGAGATTGAACTTCGCTTGATTTTGTCAGGCCTTTCTGCAGACTGTAAAGGTGTTTTTTCTGTCATTTAATTCAAGTGGAATTGCATGGAGGGATGCTGGGTTCCTCTCATCAGGAAGTAAAGGTGAGGTGCAGTGGCTTGAAGTAACTTGTGTTATTTTGTACAGGAGTAAGCAAGCGTACATCTCAGCTGAAAGATGGTGTCTGCAAGTTGATGAGGTTGTAGTTTCTTTAGGCCCTTCAAAGCAGATTGCTGGTATTTACCCTTCAGCTTTAATTCTGGGGAAATAAGGTGAAGCCAGGGGAACAAGGAGGGAAGATCGGTGTATCGGGCTCCCTGGTTGTGAGGGAATCGAGTGAGTTTCTTATTCTTCACTTCAAATCATCACAGTGGAAGGCTTTCTGATTATTAAAATGAAATAACCAGAGCTGAACAGTATCTGCTAAAATTTGCTCAAGTGGCCAACAGCTGTAAAAGACAAAAATAACTAATAGCTGGTTTGATCACAGAAGCCAGAGGTAGTACTGTAGCTAAAGACGGTGAGAAACAGCAAAACAGAACTAGGAGTAACACGTAAGGGGCTTGTAACCACCAGTTCCTGAGGTGTAAAATATAAAAATTGAGCTAAATGGTGGCAGCATTATATGACTTGCTTACATTATGCTAACCTGGCATTTTGGTTAGAGAAGGTGGCACAGAAAGTGAGCTTGGAGAAAAAAAAGTTCTTGGAGAAAATTGCCAGTTTGGAGCTGGCAAAAGAGGGTTAAATTCAGTTCGCAACTTGATAGCTAAATGAAGTCAAACAGGAGTGAAGTGTCTGAGCTCCAATTATAGCCAGCCAAACTATCACTACAGTCAGTGACCTCTGCAGTGGTATCTAATGTCTTTTGAGACATCTCAAGATATTTCACCAGTTCTTGGCTGTCTCTCCATAAACATATGTGTCTCCCCTAGGTCCTATGCCATATCCGTCAATCCCAAGCATCTGTCTGGAGCTTTGCATGGTGTCCCCAAGCACCTTTATTTAAGGAAATAAATACATCCTTGTCCTCCGCTGAATATATTGGGAGCTTTGACACCTAGTTCACGTGTAGATACCTAATTTAGGTGGTTACAGCTAGAAGCTGATTTCCACCCTAGAAAAGCAGGCAACTAATTTGCTTGGAGCTAGGAGCCGGGTTGGAAATTTCCTAGCTAGGTGGTCCAAGGGGGAAAGGGAATGCAGTTTGGCTGTCAAAGAAGCATCACTCAGTAATATTTACACGGGCAGACAGTAAAGCTGAGAATGTGATCTCTTGTCAGTAAGCTGATGTAATATCAAGCTGCTTCTGAAAGGCATAGTCCTTGTTCCTGGCCCTGACTGTGCCGTGAGCTTCTCTTTTTCCATTTAAGTGAATGAAATAACTATATCAGCAGGGTGAGTTAGTTCATCAGGATGAGAGGACAGAAAACTATATTTTTTTTAAATTTTGTATTTTTCAGTTTGCTTTCCACTGGATCGCTGTGCAGTAAATCAACTCATCCTGCAGCCACTTGGTTATCCAGGGGGAGAAAAAGGAAGATGAATCCACAGCCTTTCCTGCAGCAGCTTGGACTTAATTTGGCATAACTGTAATGTTAGCATTGGCCTAAAGGCGTTGGAACAGAGGGAAGACAGCTTATAACACCTAGGTAAATCTATTGCTTATGTGTAGTTGTTGTATTTTTCATATACAATCAGTGTTTATCACAGGGGAAGCATTGCCTCTTGGAGATGCTCAGGAAGACATCTATTTTTCCACAGGTTGTTGCGTAAGCTACAGTCTGTGTGTGCGCATGTGCACGTGTGTGTGCGTTCACTTCAGGATGAATCTGGGGATGTTTGAACCCACTACTTCTTCCTGGTGACCATACTGTCAGATACGTATATTATGAAGATAAATACTTTAAAATAAATACCATTCTTTTGTATTAACCATTTTAAATATCAATAAAATATTTAAAGTATTAGGTAATTATTTTTAGTAGTTTAACAGTATTTTTAATCTTTTCTGTAAAGCTGTCCTTTCTGCTTATGGTCCCATCTTCATTCTAGCATTATACAAAATATTTAAGAATACAAACAACAAAACATTCTTTTCCCCACCTTCCTTCCAGGTCTTGGGGCAAATAACTTAGTTATGTTAAGATGCTTGTTTGTGTTTTAAGTGTTTTGTGAATCTGTTTGAAGAAAATATCAAAGGAAACCTGAATAAATGAAAAGCGATTTGATGTAGCAAAAAGGGATCTAATGGTTGTGATCTGTGTTTGTGTGTCTAACCAAAGAAAAAACAAAGGAAATGAGATGAAGCCAATAGCTCTCTGCTTATGTCTTTGCTTATGTATCAATATCTTCTTTAATGAAAAATCAAAGCTGCTATTGCAGCTATAGGAATAGTGCTTTTGGGTGACAAAAGGAAAATGCAGAAACCAACATTTCTTATTGGGGAAGGTTTTAGCAAGAACAATCACAGATTTTAAATTCAGTACTAATTTTTAAGTGTACACATGGGGACTTAAAAATTTCCAAAGTAACAAACATTTCTCCACATTCAGATAATTTTATTACCTATCTATCAATCAAACTTTGGAACCAGACTGCAAAGATAAAGGTGCAGTATGGCTTTCATCACAGTCTGAGGTACAGAAAATGCAATCCAGGCTTGAATGTATAAGAAAAGGGACCTTCAAATGTGTTGTAAAATAATTGTTTTTACTGCAATTTACAACTCACTTTCCTTTTTGTTTTTCTTTCTATCTAGATAGCCTACTGTTTTTACAATATGTTGATCCCTTCATGTGCTAGACCATAGCTGAAGAATAGAGTTATGCATATTTTCATCACAGTGCTCTGAAGAACTCTTTTAATCATATTTTGTTCACTGGCTTGGGGAAAATTTCCATAATCTTTGTTGTTAAATTGATACTTGATAAATTGGTAATCATGGCTATCTTGATTAAAATGTGATTAAAATACTCCTCAAAGTAAGGAAAAATATGTATATTTTCATGACTTACATTGCCTATACATTTTAAGATCATTTAATGGGAAATCGGTTTCACCTCCTGAAAAATCCTTGGTAATGTATTGCATATCATTATGCTCAGCTGTGTTCATTATAGGCACGGGATTCATGAGCACTTAAGATCCCCAGCTTGTTCAAGTGCATGGCTCTCTTCATGTACAGAACTGCATAGGACTGGGCTGTCTGAAATGATAGGAACCTATGAAGTAGGACCTAAAGCGGTGGAAGAACCTTGTTAATTGCAGGTTGTCCTTGTGTTCATCTCTCCCTGGTCCTACGAACTTAACTATACAAACTAGATGAGTTTCAGAGGAGAGTGTGAGAGATGCAAATTTTTGAGTAGTCAACGCCATCGAGATGAGGAAATGGAAGACTCAATTATTCATCTGTAGCTATTTTGGGAGAGTATTCTCTAGCCGCATCTAAATTAACAAATGAAACTGGCCTTGATGTTGCATCATGATTCCCATCCACATGGCAATACACATCTCCCCTCTTCCCACCCCATACCAAAAACTCCAAACTGACTAAGTTTGTACTGAAGTCTGTCACCCTACTCTCTCACAAAGCAGACATGGCCATTGCTTGGGAGAACTCTGTTTGGGATAGATCAAACTCCTGATTTTGATGACTTATTGTGGACAAGGCTCAGCCACATACTGTGGCTCCATTAGCTGTCATCCTTCTGACCATGACTTTGTCCTGGAACTCCTACCAGTTGTGGGGTTCCTGGGGTATTCTCTCTGAGCCATCCACACAGTTCTTTTGGGCTGGCAGGATGATCAAAGACAGGTGAGAGATGGGGCGCAGGTGGGAAAAAAGGTGAGACTCCCTTAAAGAGGAAAAAATGAAGGAAGTCCTGGGAGGTAGCAGGGGAAAATTTCTATCAACTCAACTGAAAATAAGTTAGCAAACTAGGCATCGAAGTTCCACTTGACCTAAACTATCAGCAACAATGAAAGCTGTGTACTCACATTATAGACTATGCCCATATGCACACTATTCTGTATGGAAGATACTATATCAGTCACATTGTAAAACACTTAGATCAACTAAAAAAAATAAAACCCAATAGAATGATTACAGCTGCTGCATAGAATGACAAGTATTATCAACAAAAATTAATCAGGTGCATCTTTTAGTGAACTCAATTAATAATGTGCAACAACAGGGTCTCTTTTCTTAAGATGAAAATTAATTAGTGGAGGGAAGGTCACTTGGAGATGCTGACATCACTCATCAGAATGCTCTGGCAGCTCTAATTATTTGTCTTCCAGGCTTGGGTGATCAGAAATTATTGCAATACCTGAGCAACATTTTGAAAAAGCTTTGTGCATGGCTCTTTTAATTAGACCTGGTATTTGATTAATGCAGTGGAAGCATTTAGATCAGCCTCTTATCATTGAGTGACTTAGAAGTTTTAGGGAATTATACTGTGCAAGACGGGGTCACTACAGTAGATTTTTAATTCAGAGCTAAAAAAAAAAAAAAAATTAGCTTTAACAATTTAAATGAACATATATGTCTTTTCCTTCCTTTACTTTATCATTACCCAGAATGAACTTACATATTTTTTCAGCATCAAATGAGGTAAACTGCACACTGTGTGAAAATGTAATTTGTGTGTGCATAATAATACATGATTTACATTTATATATATAAATTTAAAAGCACCTGCTAAATTTGTGCAAGCTGGATTTATGTAAGGTTATAGCAAAGCAGAACACTGAGCTACACTGTGTAGTCTATATTGCATCAACTTTATATTTATTTTGTTTTTATTTATATACAGAAACACACACTCGTGTGTATACATAAATATGCAAGAATGATTTCCAGTTAGAAACATGAATAATTTAGAGCAATTTTCAAAGTCTTTGAGGCCAAGCATTGGCTTTTGTTCTACTGAACCTATCTGGTGGCACAGGATGTACAGGCAACAGACTACTGGACAAACACAAAGAATGTGAATATTATTAAATACAATAAACATGATAATGAATAAAGAAGATTATACAGTCAGAGGACAGTAGCAAAAATAATATCCATCAACTATCATAATTAAACAATAAAAAGCTACCATGGGCACTTAGGCATCACAAACAGCATTAGTAGATGGTAGGTTTCCACCTTTTGTGCCTCTGAAGACCGGCCGGTTAGTCTGGAAATGCAACTTGCTTTTTCTGTCCATGGCTCCTCTCTGGCCAACAGATCTCGTTATTTTAAAGTACTTCTAGAGCAAGTCTCAGCTGCTAATATACTGGATCGTACAAGCACTCAGAGTGTGCAAAGTATGTTGCTTATCATTGTAACTTGTTCTTTTTGTTAATCAATTTTCTTTAAGAATGATGTTTAAATTCAAAGAAAGGAAACCAGTAGCGTATTTCCCTTGTTTCCCTCTCAAATTGGTAAAATTCTGTGGAAGTTAATGTAATTGTTCTGGCTGAAAACTAGATTTGGCCCATTATATTGCATTCTTGCTCTGATTCCCTCCCAGCATGGTTTTATTATGACACAGCTTTAAATCATAAACTTATTCACTCTAAGAGACTATAAAATAGAGTAATCAATTTTTATTTTTGATGTATTTGGTTATTTACAGCTTCATTGTCCAGCTAGGGAATATACAGCACTGATATACCACCACTGACTTCAATAGAATTATACCCTTTTATACTGAGGCTGAATTTGGCAATAACAGCTAAAAATGAACATATCCAGAAAAGGTAATAAATTGTTATTTCTCATAAAACTCTGTGAAATAAATTGCTTGGATTCTCCTGTTACTTAAAGTTCAAAAAACCCTATGTTGTACCACATAATGTATAGTTTGTTAGAACCACCCAGATGGTAAGGGGCCTAGAAATGACTTTCTGGGTGGAAGGGATCATATCCTGAAACAAAAATATTCTTGCAGAATGACTGTAAGATCAGTCAAGACCACAGAGGATAGTTTACCTTGAGGTTTATGTTGTGGTAAGTCTGTTTTATTTCATTTACCAGTATAGCTGACGTTCAGGAAGAAGGGGTATGTTTCTGTTCGTGGGACCCACAAAGCTGCCAAAGCAAGTATAGTCCTCTGCAGCAAGGTTATACTAAAGAATAGATTCTAGTGAGCTTTTTTTTTTTTTTTTTTTTTTTTTTTTTTTGTGGTCAAAATTTAGTATTGAAATAAAGTCTCATGCTACTAAATAAATACATATTGGAAATATCAAGATTTTCAGATCCAGCTAGTGCTTTGAAATTTATTTTCTATGAGGGAAGCAGCTCTTTCTGGTAATTTTATTTAGGTTTACAATGTACACAAATTGTCAACAGCTGTTTGGCTTTTTAGATGATGCCTTGGAAAATTTCATAAACACTTGTGAAGCAAATTCTGGAAGATTTCATATTAAATGAAGCAAAACATGAACATTCCTCTTTTCTTGCATCACATGGCCAGGTGCTCAAAAAGATGCTAAAGTGTGTTAAAAGTTACCTTTGAATGGATGGAACCTAGTAAAGAAAATTGTAGTGAAAGAATACAAGCTAATTTATCTTCTCTCATAATTTTGGGCAGTTTAAGACTGATCCTTGACTTTTGAACCAGTTAATAGCCTAGCTTGTCTACGTTTCATTGCTTTACTCTCCTACAATTTTAAGTTAATGTAATTCTCCAAGTAGTATGCAGTCACACCTGTTTGCATGAAACCCGTTTAAGATTTATGGATGGAATTCATCACACCCAAGTAGGGGCATGATTTAGTTGTTTACTCAGAGTAGTATAATGTCAAGCAAGATGCCCTGTGGTATGTCCTCCACCTGAAGCTGCTCTTCCTGCAGATCGTACCGCAGCTGTTGGCCCAGGCAGATGCAGACTTTTGAGGGATCCTCCCTCAAATGGTATTAGGTTTCTGTGATAAAGCAACCCAGTCCCCCTCTAGCTGTCCTGGGTGGCAAATTCAGCATCTTAGGACTGACAGGTCTTGCCTATGTGTTTTATATGTGACCATCCGTAGTAGATTTAGGCACTCTGGTAGGACAACTAAGTCTACCCTAAGGTAAGTGAATGAATCTTTTCCTTGAAGTGAACGTTTTTCATCATTGACTTTAAAGCTTACATTAGATCCCTAGCTTTTAGCTAAAGTTACATGAGATAAACCCCACACCTAAGCTCTATCTGTGATTTTACTGTACCTGGGATCTGAACTTGAAAAGAATGAAAATTTGCAAACAAAGGTTGAAAATATACCTAAACCCAACATCGCTTCACACTTCAAAATAAATCAGTTACAGACATCTCTTTGAGCTGCGCACAAAACAATGTCAGGTCCTTGCAGACTCGGATTTTATGGAGTACTAGTTAGCAGTTGTTTCTTGGTCATTTTGTCTCTAGAAATACATTGTATGTCTTCATTCATTTGTAGCTCTCTTACTAGTTTCTTTTCTTTGTCAGTTATCACTAAAAAGACAAACACCTAGGACTTTATGGCTAAATACTGCTGTCAGTTTACTTAGGGAAATTCTGGGATAATATTTGTCTAAATTATAATGGTAAACTAAAGAGCAGAATTTAATCTCAGTAATGTGTAGAACTTCATAGGTACATGCCAATAAAAAATAAATGTAGGAAAGTGAACTGGAGTTAGCCAAATATGCAGGTTCATTTTATAATACATTATTAATTTCCACCCCCCCATGCTTCATTGTTCATGAATAGACAAATTTTATAAAAAATCATACATCTTGATTTTTTTAATGAAAAATAATTGTGTATAAAATATTGTTGCTTCCAGATTTTAATATGTCATAGCTCCATTTGGCACATATTTATCTGAGTGGACATTTTAATGCTTCTTTGAAGTAAGAATTTATTAAATTTTTTGAAGGACTGGTTTTGCTTGTTGTTTAAAATGAATTCCTTTGTACCAGATGCCTTCTGTAATTTATGTTAATGTTAATTAACAATATTTGAATCAAATCATGATAAATAGATGCCCCCCCAAACATTATGCATCTAGTTGTCTAAGTAATCTGATGAGTAACGAATCAAATTAGCACAAGCTTTGCCAATGTTGAAACATAGGTCTTTATTAGAAAAAGTATACATCATTCCAGCTGTGATAATTCTTATGCTTATTATTTTGATCAAATCTGAACCACAAAACTACTCTAAAGAAATTTACTGCCTTTGGAAACCCCATTTATCTCCGCTTCTACATTATTTCTCTTTCTTGCAAATACAAGATTAAAAGAAATCTACATTTAAAAATTAATGCAAAGTACTTTGTTTTGTATTAACCCTTTGTTAAAGGCCCTCAACTTTCATAATAACAGTAAAATCAGGTTTTACCATCTATGTATAACATACATAGAAGTCTCTTCTAGAACTGCATTAGCAACATAACCATATCATGAAGCTAAATTCTTATGTGTTTTAATTTTGACCTCCATACCAAATCCTAACTGATGGACAAAGGGAAGGTACACATATATGTTAAAGTTGTGTCAGTATTGCATTTTATAGCAATTAAATAAATACTAGAGAAATTCCACCATCCTTTGTTTAGCTATATGGGGCTCAGCTGTGTTGCTTCTAACCCTAACTACATCACTTCAAATTACCAGTAAATTAACAGAGTAACACTTTCAACCTCAGAGCAGATTTGATCCAAATAGTCTTTAAATGCCATTTCTGTTCCTATTAACCTAAAGATCGGCATAGCAGATATTTTCGTAAGGCTGCCCAGCAATACAGGGCATTAATGGCTAAGTTGTGACAGCACTTTTCATGATGATTTATGATTCAGTGTTTAACTTGATTACTCCACTGCTGACTCTGAATACTATTTCAATTAGTGCACAGAAGGTCACATCACAAATATTCCTCTATAATCTATTCCTATTAACACTAATACACAGAGTAACCAAATCTTTTCACCCTTGTTGATTCAAATCATCCACAGCACTAACTGCAGGCTTGTTTACCAGTTTACTGCTCTGGACACATCCGAAATGGTAATTTTCAGTCCTTTGAGTATCATTAATAGCTGTACCATGACATCGTGAATAAAGCATCCCTCTGCTGCTGTGTGTGCATTAATAATTATCAAAGGCTCGGATATTTTAAACAGAAGGTGCACTTTCAAAAAGAACTCCTGTCTAAATTGTTATTTCACAGCTAATCACGAAGGGGAAAATAACAAGAGCAGGTAGTTAGGAAACATAAAAGGAGAGGTCAGTAAATAAAATTCAGAATGATTCAGAAGCTAAAACAGCAGAGGTAGGAGACCCAGTAAAGATGGGATTTGGGACCCCTGTTTTGCCTGATGGGTATCTAGCACATTACTGTATACACCTCTGGTGTTATGGGCAGTAGATGAGGAGCAATTTAAGCTTGGAAACCTAAAAGGAAAAGGGTGAGAAAGCTAGTCAGCTCAGCCAGAAACCTTGATTCTCCTAGTCCTGCTCACACCCACCTGCTGCCTGGCTCTAAGAGTCTTGAACTATTTTAGTGCCTCAGACTTGGGTAGGGTAGGCCTACTAGCTGAATCCCACTTAAATATCCTAGCTTTTGGTTGTTCCAGGTTAAGTCAGATGATGGGCTTTGCAGAGATGGTACAAGTCCTCTAGAAGAAGGTCTGCATTACATAAACGATGACATTTTCTACTGAGCAGAAAAGGGATCAGAATTCCCTGACGTCATGGGCAGGGCATTAACTGAATGGTAGTGTGGGAGTTCTTCCCAGCTCCGGCTCCACAGACCATTTATGCATTTATTACAAGTTGATGTCATGTTAGTATCAAGTAGGATTCGACATCCTTATGGAAATAACTTTGATTTCTAGCCTTTCAGGAGTTATAAAAGTACAAATACAAATATTATTAGTGTTGTTTTGAAGAGTACATTCACGGCCTTATTTTTTTTGAGAATTTTTTTTTCTGGGTCTGGGGATAGACAGTGCTTTGAGTTGACTGACTTTAGTGGATGTGACTACATTAATGTTTTAATTTAGCTCAGTGAGCTTTGAAAGCTCACTTTCAAAGTCAGTATCCAAATTCTTCCCGCTTTCCATGTTATAGTTGGTATTGCAGAGCTGTTTAGAGTGCATGACATGGATTCCCTTTTGGATGAAACTAGCACAAAGGATCTAGGAGCCACCTAATGAGCTCCAGCTGCTAATTTGTGTTCATCTTGGGGACCAGTTTAGAATAAGCCCAAAGTAAAATTCCCCCCAAACATTTCTGTGTATGTCAGGTCCTTAGTACCAGCTGTTTTGCTCTGAAGACATCATGTGCAGGACAAAACAAGAGTGTCATTAGCCATTAAAAACCCAAGCATAAAACTTGAAGATAGTAATTAATATTTTGATTACCTTGAAGGTAAGAAGAGTGTTTTGAAATGGAATTAAATTACTTCATTATTACATTCATTATTTTATAGGTGATTTTTTCTTTTTTTTTTTTTTTTTTCCCCCCACCCCCAAATATTGTATTCACAGCTAACTTACACAAATCTGTTGTTAATTTGCACACAGATGTCACTCTCTGCAGGACATAAAAACAAAGCAGAGATAGCCAGCAGTACTATTTGCTGTGGCATCATACTTACAGAAGCAGCCTGGCTTTCATGTGTGTGTTTTATAAAACAAAAGCAAGCTCTCCAGACAGAAAATGTAGGAAGTTCTGATTTGCTGTTCACATACATTTATGTAGATATCTATTTATTTACTGTAGTGCATGTGCTCTTTTTGAAAAACATAAAATTGCCAAACAGTGTTGGAATTGTTTCTAGAACAATGGTATTGTTTCCCACTGTGTTGCAAAATGTGCCTGACTACAATTTTGGACAATGTTTTTCAGGGGAAGAAAACGATGACTTTTTCTTTTCCAAGTTTTATCATGCTGAAACTTCCAGCAAAGGTTCTAAAAAGCACCATGGCGACAACCTCTTTTCTCACATGGCTGGTAGGAACTGGGTTGAGATCTAGCAATTTGTGTGAATATCTGAGATCTGTAAGAGAAGACTTTGCTTTCAAGAATTACTGCTTGGGAATAGATGTGTAGTGATGACTTGCAGACAGAGGTTTGTAGCAGTCATCAGCTGACTTATAACTCTGGTGAAATGCAAGTAAGCTTAGACCAATTTATTTAAGTCCATAAATAGATAGGTAACCTGTATAAATGTCCTGAACTTCCAGTATTTAAGGATGCAGAAATACAAAATTGTATTAATTACTGTGTGGAATGACATTCCCTTATCTCTACTGTAAGAAATTTCTCTCTACTCTAATAAGTATGAATGAGTATTTGACAGCATAAGCATCACCTTTTTTATTTGTATTTCACCCCTGATATTTGTGATTATAGCACAAAGTACTAGACACTTGGAGAAGTATTAAAGGAATAGTGTGCCATAAGAACTGCGGAAATTTTAAGAGTAAAGCTCTGCCCCTGTGTAAGACTGGTTTCCCCCTGATGCCCTGAGTATCTAGGGATATGTGCAATGTTGTTACATGCATGACTCAAATATCTTGTTATTCCATTCATTATTTCATTTTAGTTTTAGAATACGGTTCACTAAGTTTCTTACAGAGAAGGATGCCTAGATTTGGGAGGGAACCACTTGTAGGTATACTTGAGAGTTTATGACCTGATTTGCATATATTAAAGCATCTGTGGTAATAATGTTGCTTATGAAGTGTCACTTACACAAGATAATGTTTTAAGTTTAAATTGTATTTTGAATTTCTGTCAAGATTGGTAAGATATGAATTCAAGGACTAATAATGGTTTCTGTAGATACTTCATGACATAAAAATTTGATTTATTCTTCCATATTAACCTTTTCTTCCTGTCATAAATGTGAAGGGATGTCAGTAAGAAAAACCCTTCTACATCTTTGGTACCTTCTGCAAACTCCCTTATTGTTCAAATTCCTCTCTGTTGCATGAAATGTCCAAGTGATCTAAAAAGGGATAAAACTACTTAAAAATAATCTGTGGTAATTGCAACTAAGTGACAGAACTTAATTTCCTAAAATAATCACTCCAGTAGGTCTCAAATGACAACAGAAAAAAAACTTTAAAGAAAACAGCATTCATCTATTTCTTGCTCAGTCTGAATTCTAAAATGTCTTCAGACAATTCGGCATTGCATGTGATATGTACCCAAAAGTGATTTTTAAAAATACATCTATAGGAAAGGAATTGCTGTTTACTGGGATAAAGCCAGCCCCATTACTTCTAGTGCTTATGTGGATCTGGAACCACCCCTGGCATATATAACAAAAAGTGCTGGTCTTTTAAACTTATATTTAACATCTGAAGTTATCCTTATGGAAGGTCATACTGGTTCTTTAACAAATACACCAACATTTTCAAATGTCAAAAGTGGTCTGAATCAATGCGGAAGAGAGAGACAGAGAACCAGAGGAAGGCAGGCTGGAAGGAATATGTGCCGAGGTGGACAAAGGAAGGAGAGTTTGACAGGAATAAAGGGAGAAAGGACTGGCATGGGCAAAGAAGGAGACAAGCTGTGGGTGGACGTTACTGAGGATGGGGAAAGCAAGCCTGTAAGCACTGAAGGCTTCTTCCCTCCAGAGCCTGAAACAGAGTAGCTGAGTTGCAACATCCCTCAGTTACGTGGGAAACGGCTGCACAAATGAACAAAATGGGCATCTCATTCCCACTGGAGTCTAGTTCACAAGGAAGAAGAATTTGTTTTTGCTCTTCATGGTTTTGTGTGTTGTGTTTTCTGGCTTTGTTCATTAGACCTTCCTTTTTCTTCCTTTTTTTTTTTTTTATTCGTTTATTTTTGTATTTAATTGTGAAATTGTATACTTAGGCTATGATAAATTTGGAGCTTCTTGATTGTACAGCCTGTGCACAAAGAAACATATGATATAGTTTTCTGTATAGTAACTTCCAAACTTAACACTGAGTTCCAGAGGTGTAGGATTTGCAAGTGACATTAACAGCTGCTTAGAATTTTGCTTTTCTCTAGTATTTGATGTCAGACAAATCCATTTATTGGTAGGTGGCATCAGAAGGAGAAGAACTTTGGGAATTGCCAATACTCAAGCTTTTTTAATGACCCTCAGCAAGGGTGCTGAATTAAGGTTACACAGATACCTGACCATTCCTTAAATTTTACATGAATCTTCAGGAATTAATTTTTCTGTGACCCATTTATTGTAGGTAACTATCCTTTCTGTTTTTTCTAGTGCAGGGAATATCTCAGCTAAGATTTTCATCCTGAGATTTGGCATATCTGTTTCTAGTCATCACTACAATGAGGAAACAGTGAGAAGCATGAAAATTAGTTTTGGAAATAGTTAATGTTCTTAAATATTACATATTCACTGAATTTAACTTTTAAGCAAATAACCACAATATTTTTACTATCGGGCTTCTATTGTTCATCACTAAAACTAAATAAGCGCATAAAAGAGTGAACAGCAAACAACTTCCTTCTACAACATGAAAATCACCTCCGCCAACAATTTGATTGTGTCCTAGGGACATGCAGAGATGGAATTAAAAAGCAAGATCCTCTATCAGCTGCTTTTTGTTTGTGTATTGTTTGTCACTGGATCCGTTTATTAGCCCGCAGATAATGTGACAGTTGACTCTAGCAGTAACACAGTGCTCATTAGTAAGCTTGACAGGGAGGTGCCAGCAGCTACTTGAGATTGTATTTTATCAATCTTCATGGCTCATTTGGGAGGCTCACTACACTGTGATCTACTCCCAGCGCTCACTGCGACAGGGGCAAGCAACCACAAGTACTTCTAAGAATGTGGACTTGAGGAAGTTCTATGTGATGAGATAATCTCTTAGTCAAAAAAAAAGTAGTGCTGACCTAACAATTGACTTCTACCTCACAGACTTGATGTCAAATGTAGGACACTTGTATAGAGTCTTTAATGTAAATTTTCTAACATTTCTATGTCTCTTAAGATAGTTATTTACAGAATTCACTCTAAAAGAAAAATTAAAAAGGTGGGTACTAATGTTAATACCACTCTTGAAACTATGTCATCAATCAAAAGAAGCAGTGATAGTACTTTACAGATTTCAATGTTTTCTCTCTCTTGACGTTTCCCATGATATTTCTGGTAGATTATGATCATTGAAGTAATTTAATGCTTTCTTTTTAATTTTAAGAGGCTATTGATTTGTAGCACTGTGATTCATCACAGTGATGCCAATCCCCAAATTAAAAGATTTTGAATCATTCATTCCACAGACATTATACTGTAGTAAATAACATGAGATAAAATAGGAGTAAAAAAATCAGTGGTTCGTCTTTCCTTTTGGCATATTGAGCTTTTCAGGAGCATTAGGAACATGTTTTTAGTAGCCCTGGAAAAGATGGTGACATATTTATAAAATATGCATAAACCAGGATTCAAATTTATTTACACTGTTCAAGAACAAGTACTTTGGGTAAAAACTATTACAGGATTCATGATAAAATACTGATCTTGGCAAAACTGGTGCCTGTTTTGTGTACTGGTGAAATAATACATGTTGATCACAGCGTTCTACTGCTGCATGTTAGTAATGTCCCCTAGATCACCAGCCAGGGAAACAGTGTCAGCTTTTGTCATGCAAGAAGAAATGTTTTAATCTGTTTAGGAGGTTGGTGCATTATGAATTACTGAGATACCATATGCTCTCTGAAACACATGGCAAATTCATCTTGCAGGAAGAACAGCAACTAAAACCTACTTGGTTGTGTGGTCTGATATTAGGTATTATAAAAAAAAAATACTATATGTGTCATCTTTATAAATAAATTTCATATACTAATTAGGAATCACATTACAATGGTAAACAACGTGTACAGAACAGTCTGACTTCACTCATTCAAGTCCTTTTTGTGTATTTATACTATCTTGAGATTTCCTTGGGTTTTTTCACATTTTTAATACCTTATCCATACACAGTTCATTTATATCTGCAAAATAAACATTTTTTTTAAAGGATTGTATCATCTCTACCAGACAATGACTACCCACAGATTCCTATAATAAAAAATGAAAAATGTCTGAGCTTAGTCAGACTCACTGAATAAAGAGTGGATACTGATGGTGACATAACTCAGGAAGCTGAGTAAGAGAGGGAGAACTGAGGATTGCACATCAGGGAAAGAAAGATGTGAGGCTGGATGCTCATTTGGGGAGCATGTATGTATGTGAAAGGATAAGATTTTGAAAGGGAGAGATAGCCTGTCCTTCAGCAATGAATGCTCTGACTGCAATTTGAAGCATAACAAATGCAACATTCACTATGATGTCCAAAATCATACTCTCTGAACTGATTATGCTCTTTCTTTATTGATCATAGAATCCCTGGGTTGGAAAGGACCTTTAAGATCTTCGAGGCCAGCTGTGCCTGACCACTACTAAACCATGTCCCTAAGCACCTCATCTACCTGTCTTGGGGATGGTGATTCAACCACCTCCCCGGGCATCCTCTTCCAGTGCCTGACAACCCTTTCAGTAAAAAATATTTCCTACTATTCAATTTAAACCTCCCCTGGTGTAACTTGGGGGCATTTCCTCTTGTCCTCTTGCCTATTACTTGATAGAAGAGACCCACACCCACCCTCTACAACCTCCTTTCAGATTGTTGGAGAGAGCAATAAGGTCTCCCCTCAGCACCCTTTTCTCCAGACTGAACAACCCCAACTCCCTCAGCCGCTCCTCACAGGACTTGTTCTCTAGGCCCTTCACCAGCTTTGTTGCCCTTCTTTGGACCCTTTCCAGCATCTCAATGTCTTTCCTACACTGCGGTGCCCAAAACTGAACACAGCACTCAAGGCTTGGCCTCACCAGTGCCGAATACAGGGGGACAATCACTTCCCTAGCCCTGCTGGTTATACTGTTCCTGATGCAGGCCAGGATGCTGTTGACCTTCTTGGCCACCTGGACACACTACTGTCTCATGTTCAGCCAGCTGTTGACCAACATCCCTGGGTCCTTTTCTACCTGGCAGCTTTCCAGACACTCCTCCCCATCCCTGTAGAGTTGCATGGGGTTGTAGTGACCCAAGTGCAGGACTCAACACTTGGCCTTGTTGAAGCTCATCAATTGGCCTCATCCCATTGATCCAGCCTGTCCAGGTCCCTCTGAAGAGCCTTCCTACCCTCAAGCAGATCGATACTCCCACCTAAATTAGCATCGTCTGCAAATTTACTGATAATTCACCTGTTGATACTGTTTACATATTTGGTTTTGTGATTCCATAAATATGTATAATCTAAAAGGAATTTCAGTTTTCAAAACTAGAAATCAACATGTGAATTAATTCTCTCAACAATATCATCACTGAACTAATGTTATGCCTGTAACAGAAAACCATCAAAACAAGAAAATTCACTGCTAGGGCTGCACCATGCCATATGTCCTCTAATATCTAATTACAACAGGGGCACAAAAAGCAAGTCATTAAACTTGCACCCTATTGTGCATAGGTATTAGAGGACATATGGTGCATTTCAAGTAAAAGTATGAAATTCCATGCATTTCTTTTATTTGTGGCAATTGTTTTTAACATAGGAAGCTTTTGTTGCTATTTTAGTTTTCTAGGAAAAGTGCCAAGATTATAGCTTTTTGATAAAAATGATAACCTCCCCTCAAACCTCAGGAATTTGCAATAGCTATTTACATTACATATGCATCAACTTTCTTACAGAAATCTGGAAAGTTTTCTATATTCAAACATTTCTGACAAGTGTGGGAAGAAATTTGGTTAAATGACAGCAAACGAAGGACAGACCTTACTAGCCCCTTTTCAGAACAGAGATAAATCCATACTGATATAGTACATGGATGGCTGGTTGGACCAGTTTTATTGAACATCTTCATCAATGATCCAGAGAAGGACTAGAACAAGCCATCTCTAAGTTTGTAGATGATACCCTTTTGAGTAAAATGTTACATCAGTGACAGGGAACTCCAGAACGACCAAAAAATCTGAGTCAGTGGGCAAAAACATGGCGAATTAAGTTAAATGTAGGTAAATGTAAAGCATCTAGGTAAAAAAAAAAAAAAAATCTAAACTATGTCTTTTTGATGCTGAACATAGACCTTGAAGTCACAGCTATGGGAAAGGTTGATAGTCCTTGAAATCATCAGCTTAGTGGGCATGGGAACTCCAAAAAAATCCTTCAAAATGTTGGTCATCTCAAAGAAAGGAAGGAAGGGCAAAACGGAAGCTCTCATTTTCCTACTGTGTAAGACTGTTGGCTCAACATCTTGAGTACTGTATTTCTAGCCTCTTCATAGAAGGACGTAATGGATTTTAGGAGAGAATCATAGAAAGGTCTGGGTTGGAAGGGACCCCAAGGATCACAGAGTTCCACCCCCCCTGCCACAGGCAGGGACACCAACCTCCTGGCCTGGACCTACACGAGGTTGCCCAGGGCCCCGTCCAACCTGGCCTTGAACACCTCCAGGCATGGGGCATCAACCTCTCTGGGCAGCCTGTTCCAGCACCTCACCACTCTCTCCATAAAAAACTTCCCCCTAATATCTCATTTAAACCTTCCTTCCTTTAGTTTCAATCCATTCCCCCTTGTCCTGCCATTTTCTACCCTTTTAAAAAGTTGGTTCCCCTCCTGTTTGTATGCTCCCTTCAGGTACTGGAAGGCTGCAATGAGGTCCCCAATAGAGAGTATAGAGACTTAGGAGACAGAGTAGCTGATTTATGAGGAAAGACTTGAAAGGCTCATGTTCTTCAGTTTGTGGAGGAGAAGACTGAGGATGATACAGCTGAGATTCACAAAATCATGAAGGTGGATAAAATACAAGTTAGACACATGAAAATCACTACAGTCCTTTTTGGTCCAAAATTTCAGAATATGGACTAGTGCAGTTAATATTGTAGTTGACACCATGCAAAGCTCAAGCACAACTCTCAGAAACTCAGTGGACAGCTATATAGACGTCAGAGCTAAGTAGAAACTCCATTTATGGTCCAATACCTTATATCTATGTATTAACACCACTATGTGTTCCTACACTTGCTACTTTCACTATTTTCTGTTTTTAAACAGCTTTATAGGCACGAATCCACTTATCTTCCTCTTATTTTTAGGTTTCCCTGGCTGTACATCACTCATTTTCCCTAATGCAATTCTTCCTATAGTTTCTGTACGTGGTACAAGAAAGGATATATTTACTTTCCATGGCAGAATATCCTTAGCACAGACTTTATTAGTGTAAAATAGGAGGAAAATAGAAACCAATTATGTTCAAGTCTCTTTGAAGTACAATGCAATAAAGCAAAAATTGTGCTATTAAAATGGACTCACTCCTGTATTAACCTGGAATCTCATTCAGGCTCTATTTTCAAAGTGTTTTTTTCCTCTTTGGTGCCCTGATACAGACATTTGAGATATACACAGCAGCAATATGAACTTTATGAAATGTCAGTAATTGCTGTGCATGAACATAAACTCGTTATTTTAAAGAAAAAAGCCTTCTTAGATTTCCCCCACACACATACAAAATAGGTAAAGAGATTAGCTCACATTAAGGTCCAGTGGTTTGCAAAATTAAAACTGTTGGAGTAGAAAAAATCCCTGATCAGATATTTTAAAATCTGAGTGATAAGATCAACAATGGGCAACCAACAAATTTCAGGGGTTTGGAATAAATCATGTTTTATCCCAGGTTTCTTAATGTTAATATTTCAGAAATCAGTATCAAAGTAAATAACTAGGAACAGTATAGGAAACAATGTATTTAACTACATTATTGTGTACATTAAGTTAAGGCTCCTTGTGGTTCTCATAAAAACTGAACTATGTCCAAAAGTTTTCCACCATTACCATTGTTTCAACATCATAGAATCATAGAATCACAGAATCATA
>KL258409.1:0-16547 GCA_000699545.1 Podiceps cristatus
AATCAGCCACTCCTCCTGGTTTCGTGACATCAGCAACCATGCTGAGGGAGCGCTCTGTCCTGTCGACGCGGTCATTGATGAATATAGTGAATAAGTGGAATGGATCTGTTCTGGCCTCTGCTTCATATGTAAAGGAAAGAGAAGGGGAAGTCCAGGGAAGAGAGAGAGAAATCTCACAGCCAGAAGAGCCTGCAGTAATTTCTCTTCTGGTACTGACTGCAATACATTATGTATCTTGCATTCTCCTGCTGGACTTGTGGTCCTTTGTGTACACACCTAAATGAGTCTTTCACTGTTAGGGGGAAACAATGCCTGTACAGACTGCTCTTTTCTCTCTTCTGAAAGACTTATTTCTAAAATATTTAATAGTAATGAGAGCTCCATGAGGTCTAGCTAGTAGCCTTATGGATGAGACACTTATCTAGATGCAGGTGTCTCACCCACATCATCATCCAGTCACTTCTACATCAGTTATTCTAAGATCTTTGTGTTCTTGAAAAGATTGTTGTCTACTAAGGCAGAGTAACATATGTGTTGGAAATCTCAGGAAAGTGAGATTTTAGATTTTTTTTCCACATTACAGTGCTCAAAGTCACTCAAGGAAACTTACCTATAAAGGTGACTGTATTTTAGAGAGAGAAGGTTCACCATTTTTTTTTTTTGCTTTTTTAATTAAAGCATTTTGAGGCATTTTACATAAAAGACATGGAATTTCTCATACCAGAAATTACCTATTACTTCTTAAAATGTTAGTCATCAATTCAAAAATTAAAAATCATATGCAAAAATATCTGTCCAGTATTTTTGCTTGGCTTTTTGATTCTGAAGGAAGTATCATGAAAATGACTGTTTTCTAATCTGATTAATGTTTTGGGGTTTGTTAAAGGAGGAAAAATAAATCAAGTTGAAAGATTGAAAATAAAGTTTTAAAACTATTTTACTGTAAATGAGATTCAAAAGTATACAGATATTAGACAAATAATAATTTTAATATAGCACTTCATCCTATGCTGTCAGGGACTACCTTTCAGCTATTTCAGTGGTGCTTAAAATGTGCAAAGCTGTTAACAATGACCATGTCATACTTACCATGTAAATTTGCACTGCAGGTTATACAACAGTTAACCAGGCTGTATGAATTTCTTTGCCAGTTTCCACAAATTATGCTGCAGGGATACAGCTCTTTTTAGCTGATGGCACTAGTTTACAATTCAAAGTGTAATATACTATATAATGTACACATTTCAGCAAAGCAAAGTTGATCAAGATTAAATACAGTATGTTGGCACAAGGGAGAGTTGAAAGGAATTAGAAAATTTTCATCTATTCATGAGAGCTTGAGTCTTCCCTGCCTTTCTGATTTCATCTTGAAAGCTTTTCCATATTGATTCCAAAAGTTTCCCTTCTCATTTTTTTTTTCTTTGAACAACAGGTTTGCCTTAACTGTTTTCCCTCTGTCAGGAAAATACTCCAGCTGTGCCTCCTGCTTCTGTCCTCCACAAAGACAAAAATGTGCATGCCTGAATGACACCAAAGTGTGACATCTTAACGTACTTCTGATGTTCATACTATATAATAATACCCTTCTAGCTCAATGCATTATATAAAAACAACATTAATGAACATAATGTTCCATGAAGATACTATATGCAGATCATAAAAGTAGCTCTCACTTTCCTAAGTTGACAGGTTGTTTTATTTCAGTTTACAGTTTGTTTATAACGGCACAAGAATTTAGTTTAAATTATTAAAAAGGTCTTTCTGCTGAATTGTTCTAGTTTATCACTATTACCTCTTTCATCCCCACACGTACTGTGAAATTTATTGCATGCAAATGAATATACTTCATGTAAAGAGAGAAGAGTAGAAACAGTGATAACTGAAGTTCCCTTTCAAAAGAACGTGTGGTGGAAATTTCTTCTTGAAAAGGTTCTCTTGAGTCCTAAGCTTTTTGTCTCTTCGCTGAAAATCCCAACACAGTTGGAAATGGTCCAAAAATATAAAATGCTAATAATTATATAACTATTACTGGAATTATAGTTGGTTATTAGTATTAACAAACTAAGTAGTTTTATATTTAAATTATGCTTTCTAATTGTTTATTATTATTATTATTAGTTGCTTTATGACAACATGACAAAGTACTTGAGTAATACAGTTCTGAACTGTGCATTAAGGAGAATTTTATTTACATTCAAGAAAATAACATAACTATTTATGAACAAAACCAGTGAAAACATATTTTTACAGTCTAAATAAACTGAGATTGCTTATTTTAATTCACGGAGTATTCAGACTTTAGCAATTCCTACAGATTCAGCAGTGTGCTCTTGCAGCTCGGAAGGCCAACGGTATCCTGGGCTCCCTCAGAAGAGGGGTGGCCAGCAGGGACAGGGAGGTGATCGTCCCTCTCTACTCTGCCCTCGTGAGGCCCCACCTGGAGTCCTGTGTCCAGGTCTGGGGCCGCAGTACAAGAAAGATGCAGAACTGTTGGAGAGGGTTCAGAGGAGGCCACGAAGATGATCCGAGGGCTGGAGCACCTCCCCTACGAAGAGAGGCTGAGGCAGCTGGGCTTGTTCAGCCTAGAGAAGAGAAGGCTGCGGGGGGACCTCATTGCAGCCTTCCAGTCCCTGAAGGGAGCGTACAAACAGGAGGGGAATCAACTTTTTAAAAGGGTAGAAAATGGCAGGACAAGGGGGAATGGATTGAAGCTGAAGGAGGGAAGGTTTAAATTAGATATTAGGGGGAAGTTTTTTACAGAGAGGGTGGTGAGGTGCTGGAACAGGCTGCCCAGAGAGGTGGTGGATGCCCCATGCCTGGAGGAGTTCAAGGCCAGGTTGGACGGGGCCCTGGGCAACCTCGTGTAGGTCCAGGCCTGGAGGTTGGTGTCCCTGCCTGTGGCAGGGGGCTTGGAACTCTGTGATCCTTGGGGTCCCTTCCAACCCCGACCATTCTGTGATTCTGTGATAAATAATTTCAGAAAATAATACAATTAACAAACTCCTACTTGGCTTGTTTTCCCAAGCAGGCAACTGATAAGTTTGCAAATTCCTTACTCAAGACACGGCTGTCTTAATTGAATATTCCAGAGCTATCAGAGTAGCTTTTTGAACTTGATGCCCAAACTAACTAAATCAAACAGTAATATTATTGATGGACAGTTTTTCAATATTTAGGTATTAATATAAAAATCTCTTGGACCTCTGAATCATGCAAATCACAGAGGCCAGTCTCCAAGTCTTGCATGAAAAAGGTGGAATAGATCCAAGGAAATGTTCTGTTATGGCTATGTAATTTTAGAGGGCAGCTTTAATAATACTGTAAAGAACATACAGCTCTTTCATTGGCAGCTCGTGTGTTCCTTTGGGCATGAATTTCATGCATTATGTGCAACACTTACAAGTAACCCCTGAACATATGTGAAAATTTCACATGGTCAAAATATTGGCAGTCTACATGTAATTCAGAAGTTATATCTATAATTTAAAAACTATGACAAATCTTTTGGCAGCTAATTAGCATTCTGTATCTGTTTTAAATCAGCAAATGGGTAAGAAGTAATTGGATAAAAATGGATCCCAGTAAAACAGATGATGATAACTGGAAAATACTTCCAATTAGCAAACTGCTATGATAGAGGTCAATCCCATGAATTATGGCCACATACACAAAAGTAGTAAATATGTGAATATTTGACCTTAATCCTATTTGATTTCTGATTGTGTGGGCCCTTGAGTATGAACACCAAGCAGTTCAACTTCCAATTAAGAAGAAGATTTTTTAATTATTATGTTACTGTTGACATGATCCAAATAATATATGTTTTCAGTCTAATGATGCCATAATTTTCATTCTGAAATTAAATTGCCATTTTATCTGCACTATGGGTTGCCAGGTCTGTTCTTACTCTCTGTAGTTCATCACTGTGTGCTGCCTCCTTGTAAAAGAATACAAAGATAACAGTTATTGAAGTCATGATTGTGCAAACATTGCTGCTCCGACTAACTTGAATACATCCAGGTGTCTAAGTAACTGCTTCCCTTCTTGGTGTCTGTTTAGTATGCTCCTACACAACCGTTTCATGGTTATTCCATTTACAAATCACATTTTTCATCATAGTACTAAATATCTGTTGTTTTCCTTCTAAGAGTCTCTCTTGAATCCTGGCAGAATTCACCAGCCAGTTATGAGATCTGCCTTTCTAAGGCTTTCCCTCCAGCCCAGCTTCCTAAAACAGCCCAAACCTGTAAAAGAACAACTCTCTGACTTCTCTAGCCAGGTCTGAGGTTATTTTCCTATGTGCTTTCAACTGACATGGAAGTCAGTAATATGCAAAGTTGATTCTTCCAGAAGAAACAGTCCAACCAATTCTAAAAGGATTTCCCCTGTAATTACTCACTACTGGGCCACTAATTCTCTTTAAAAAAATGAAATATTATATTAAGTAGAAAAGTTTATCCTTTTCAAAGCAGTCAGTTGTCTAGGCCAGCATTACCCAGTTGCTAGGACCAAAGCATTTTTTGGCAGTATTAATAATGCTCAGGAAGAACAAAACTTGTTTTCTGTCAGGAAAATATAATTTGTGCAGGGCACAGTGCTGCACTGGGAGATGTCCCCTGTGGAATTTCTGAAGGGCTGAAAACAATCACAAAACTTATAGGCTTTTTGGTGAAATGCATAATGGATTTTGACCTCGCCTCATTAAACAGCAGCACATAATACATTATGTATAAAACCCTCAACTCACACAATAAACATCTTACAACAGGGTAAAAATGGAACAGAGGAGAACAAGAATCAAAAGAATACTATCTTCTTGTTAAAGTACATGCTTCTGAAAATCATTCTGGTTGGAATTAATTTGACCAAATGTATATGTCTAAAACATGTAGGTATGTACACATGAAAAATACATCCCAGACTCTCTTTATTTCTCTTTTTATTGAGAGAAGATGAACACACTTAAGGTGCCGTTCATTGGATGTCTAAAATATACATCTAAAGTAAGTCAGATAAATAATTTCCATCAGGGGTAGGTTTATCTCCATTGACCATAAAGTGAGTCGAGGTTGACTGGCTCAGATATTGAAGGCTAAATTGTTGGTATCTAATGTTGTGAGATGAGGCTGACATAAAAACATGAAGGTATGGGAATTCATTTAGTCATTATCAAATGGTGTTTCTACTGCGAAATTTACCTTGATTATGTAGCAGACAGCAACACAAGGAACAGGCAAAGCTTAGATGCCCCAGCTAGAGAGTTGAAGGCTCAGCTAATTTCATGAGACTGTGCAGTTTCTGAAGAATGAATGGTCCAATTTCCCACAGCCCTATTGATATAACCTTTAAGTGTTCTTAGAAGCAGATTCTATTTGGCTCCTCAAAAAAAAAAAAAAAAAAAGCAAGCAATCTGTCTTGTGGAGGGAGCTTCTGTTACTACAGAAATTTCTGTGGATGTCATCTATCTTGTTTCTTATTATACTGACACTTAACAAGTATGTGTAATGAAGGAAGCAGTAAGAAACTCGGAGGATACCCCATGTTAGGGTATTAGATAGTGGTACGATGCCTGAGCAAGAATTGCACAGGTTATTTCTCAAAGTATATCTGTTGGTGTTACCAGATAACAGTTAAGGCATCCTATCCCATAAGTTACAGTGTTCAAGAGAAATCTGTGTGGAAGGGTAAAGATTTTTCTAAGCATTTTATGAAGGCTGTTGTATGTATAAATGTCCCAATTTGTCTTACCTGGCAGAGCATGGTAAAGTAGGTTTAAGATAAAGGGCAACTTCTATGTGAGTGATACGATTTGTTATACAATGATTAGCGGGAAAATGGAAAAAAAAATAGTAGCAGGATCCTATAATCAGGACTTGGTGCTTGAGTAATACACAGAACTGAAAAATATAATCTAATAGTTTCAAACAAATTTAGTTCCTGTGGTGAATATTAAGTACCATCTTGTAAATCTACAGTGGTTTGCAGTAATGTTAAGCCAAGTTATTTCAGAATCTGTGATTCTCTACTAATAAATCATTATACTATTTTCAGCAGACAAAAAGATTTATATACACAGTATCATGAGCAACCAATACTGATAGCAAGAAATTAATTAGAATATTGTCCCATAATGGCTGTAGCACAGTTACATTGTAAACTGCCAATGATCAAGTCTCATTTTTTAATATAAATAAAAATGAATTAAACCATTTTTAATGGAAGTGTAGAAATAACGTGAATAATGCAGTCTTCGTGCAAAGAGATAATGCATGAACTTCTGTTCGGTTGTAAACTTATATTGCATTCTCTGTCTTGTAGTTCAGAAGCTACAGGAACAAAAAATGACACCTTTCTAAAGATGAGGGTTAGAACTGAGAGCCACAAGCTTGTTACTGACACAGGGTGGCTTTGCAGGAGGCTTGAAAAGAGCTGCTTTAACAACTTCAAGTAATTCAACACCTGGGCAAGGATGTAATTTAATCATGGTTTGAAAGTTGTGTGTACAGAGCACAGGGATCTCATTCCCAAGAGTAAATTCAGAATTGAGAGGAGACCTTGTGTGAAACCTATCTGAAAGCGCTCTCATTTGGGAACGTTACATTGTGGGAAGGTTGACCAGATTTGGATCAGATGCTTGTGGATATACCTGGCTCATGGGAAGTACTTGAACTTACAATATCTATTTTCTTTTTGACATCCATGGTTGTGGGTTTTTGTTTGTTTTGTTTTATATCAGTGGAAATGAGACAGATGTTGTCACTGTTTTTCTAGATAAGCATCTTCAGCTGCTGAGATTTTATTCTCTTGGCTGAAATGGTAAATTTTAATGAATGCTTTGAATTGTTGGTGATCTCTGTGCTGTAAAGGCAAAAGTTAGTGAATATCCTCACGTTTTAAGGAACTGCAATCTGGTAAGATTTCTTTAAATTCAAAGAATGCTTCTTTAAGTACTATAATATAAAGTGAAGGAAGTTGTTTAAACACCGTAAGTAATGTTTTTATTGCTAATATATCTTTAAATATGAATATCTGATAAATTGAGAAATCATTATTTCCTTTACATTGTTAAGAACCATTTCATTTCTTTATATATAGATTCTGAAGCTTAATTTATTTTGGCATTCCAGTGATACGCAGTTAAGTTTTGCAACACAAAAAATGCATTTTAGTACTGAATTGAGGAAAGAATATGTAGAAGTGGTTTTAAACCTATGCTTACAAGGTACCAGTTGTAGCTATTTTTACAGTAAAACAATATTGTTCTGTGAACCACAGATTATTTATTATGTCATCATATGAAATATTTTATGATGGGAGAATTAGAATATTACAAAAAACAGGAGGAAAGTGTTGCCATTCTATATAGGATAAAATAAATTTAAGGATAAAATAAATTTTGAAAATGGAAATTAATGCAGTTCACATATATGAAAACATCACATCATGTGTACCAAAAAGTAAGATGTAAGTGTAATTTGAATGGGACATGATGAAAATGCTTTCCAGATAAAACTTCATAGCATTTTCTAGTTTCCAGTAATTTGCTATTGCAATTATATTTTCGTATTTTCCTTGGGTTTTTATATAAATATTTTAAATTTAACTCAAACAACTAAGTCCCTTTTTTTTCTTTACATAGCAGATGGTACGTGAACAATACACTACAACAACACCAGGCACTAGCCTAGAGAGGCCGAAGAATGAATATGTCTACAAAATTGGAATTTATGGCTGGAGAAAGCGTTGCCTCTACCTGTTTGTTCTCCTCCTGCTTATCGTCCTAGTTGTGAATTTTTCTTTGACAATTTGGATTCTTAAAGTGATGTGGTTTTCTCCAGTAAGTGTCCTCTTTAATTTCCCATTCTTCTCATATTCTCTTCCCTGCCTCACCACTTTGGTTATTTCGTATGTACATCAGCTTCACTGTATGTAATAGATGGTTCTTTTTTCTTCCTTCTCAACTGCAATTTGCACTTTGGTTGAAAGAAGAAATATCTATCTTTGAACATACTTACTGATCTGTAATTTCTGTATTGATAATAATCTTTAAAATATTGAGGTTGTGGATGCCTTATATTGAAGTGAATTCGAACCTTTCTAAGGGGATATATTTTACTGTTGTCTCATAGTCTCTGTTTAGTTTATATTTTATAAATGTGTTTGCTGTAATTTTATCTCATACAGAATTCCTTAGTGTTAAAATATGGCTGACAGTTGTTGGTTTTTCTTAGCTTCCTGCTCCTGTTTATCAGCATCTAAAATTTAAGTTTATTTGCCCAGTTAATTACAGCTCAGAGGTAATTATTATTACTTTGTGCTTGAGGCTAAGCAACTATATGATTCAGGAATAAATTCAATAACTTCCCACTGTCATATCATATATTTTAATATTTATAATGTAATTTTGCATGTAGTAGATTAAAGGGTAACTTTCAGAAGTCTGCAAGATGCAGCTTTAGTCAGAATGCAATAAAATGCATCAGTGAATATTGAAGCTAACCTAATTTGTTCCTAACTTGCAGTCGTGACACACAGATGATGTGAATAGACTTGTTACAAGAAAAACAATAATAGTAAATTCCTACAGCTCTGCCCCTGCCACTGACGAAAGTGTTATATTGAAGTTCCCATTATCTGTTGTTATTATGTCTCTGTCACTAAATGAAGGGCATTTTATCTTCATAGAAGCATTTCTATAAGTTACTTTCTCTTACTATAGAGAAAGTAGGTTAGTTTTAAGTGCTGCTTACTAATATAGTTACCACTAATTGAATTCCCATCAAGTTTCTTCCTCCACTTAATTTCTTTTCAATACTGAAAAGTTCACGTATAGTTTTTCTGTTATGCCGTTCACATGGAAGATGTGCACTTAATGACTCCACATCATGGATCACAGAGAACATGAATAACTTAAAATTGTTTTCTGTGTGGCTCAGGTTTACATTTTTTAAGGAGTTTTAAAAATTATTTTCTGTTGGTTTGGTTTCACTGTATGAAACTGGGTATTCCTTCTCCAGTACCAGTCAGGACTGAAAAAATAGCATCAGAAACTCCACTTCTAGAAACTCCTATCTCCTACCAGTTATCTGTGAGGAAGGCACCAAATGCCTTGATCTGCTGAGGCACAGTGTCCTTCTGCCTTGGCAGCAGGAGCAGCGGAATAACAGCTCTCGTAGTGCAGGCTTACATTCTTTCACAGGGTGGACACTCAATACCATGGTTATAAGGGGTTTCCTAAGTCTCTGTTAAAGATTCTTTATTCCTGACATACCCGGTTAAATAGTGACTTAACTGTAATGCCTTCGTGCATGTGGGATAATTCCAGGGAAATAACTGTATTTCAGCTAAATATCAGCTATGAGAACATTTGTGCAAAGTACATGTGTATATCACAATCCTCAGCAAAATTATGTGTGAGGTCAGTAAGAATGGAGAAGTTTTTTTGCTGGGTATTGTTTTAATAGAGTATATCTGTCAAGACAAGAAGTAACTCCGAAGATACCAGAAAAATCATCCAGAGAAGCACTGCTAGCCTCTAAGGAAGGCCTGAGAAAGAATATGTTCAAAGCCTGGAAGTATCATTGAAGTATTACGGTTCTTTCCTGTGTCTAAGCAAATACTGTTTGTAAAGAATGAGGGTAACAGTCATAGCAATAACCAACACTATCATCAAATGCCTTTCCTGGTGGAATTAAGCATTTATGCCTCCACGTTTTTGCTTGTTTGAAAAAGAGAGCTAACAGTATATTCTCAGAAATAGATTCTTCTGGTTCTTGAGTTCCAAGCTTGACAAGTACTTACTTTTTAGGAAATCAGTTGATTCATATTTACCCCACTTATCCAATTAAACATTCTTATTATTGGGAAGAGTTTGAAAGTAATTGTGAAATATTATCCTATGCAGTCATCAGTTATTTGGCAAATACTAGTCTGTCAGCTGTGTTGAGACTTTTTATATTTATTAATTATGTGTTCTAGGTGTATTATGTAGAGATCACACTACTTATTATGTTTAATATTAAAAATAGATATTGTATTTTTAACTAATACTTTAAAAGCATTCAGTCCTAGTTTTAAAAAAAATAAATAAAATATTATCCCTGTTAACAATATTGGAATATTAATAGTTAATAAAATATTGATAACTTTCTCTGTAAAATAATACAAGAAATGTAATCTTATTAAAGTCAAGAAACATTTAGGAAAAAAGCATGATAAACATTTTAAAAGATTTTTTATAGTACAGTTCTGAAGAGAGTTTATGCTCAAAGAAAACTTTAAGTGTAATATGAATGTATTATGTCATTTTTTTAGGAAAATTTTCAGTATAGTGCATAGAGGTGTTGGTGCTTTAGTAATTGATGGCCATAGTTCCTTGTCACAGCCCTTTCATGAGACCACTCAAAGTTGACAAAGTTGTTATTTAGACGTCAAAGTTTATTTTATAGGATTTTTTTTTCCTGTAAAGCACCCTTAAATCTTTCATTAAATAAGAACTTGCAGTATACAAAAATCACATGCTATGTCCATTCATTGATCCAGATTAAAATAACACTGATACTATGAAAAGAGCTTCAACAAGCTCTGGCATAGAATTAATCCACACACACATCTCCTGTCTCAACCCCCCAAAAAACAGACGGTGTGATAAATACTGGCAAACAAGCTAAGCTGATAAAGGAGAACGTGAACCAGACATAGACATGCTGCAAGATGAATAGATTTTAATCTTCTAGTAGAAATGTGGAAGGATGATGAAAGATGGAGACTTCTCTAAACTCCAGTGTTTGAGAGGCTGTCAGCATTAAATGAACATGACTAAATTGAACAGAATCTCATTTCACTTCATTTCATAAAATCTAGACTAAAAGAGAACAACCCGAACAGAGAATATATTCTTTTTCACATACTGCCCAAATTACATAGCATATGAGCATCCTCCAGTTGTGCAGACTGATTCACGGGTATCCAGTAAGTCTCTTTTTTTCTTTTTCTCTCCTGGAGTTCAGGGGGACACAGTTTCAAGTTTTTGGGGGGGGAGTGAGAGAAGAAAGCTGTGGATTCGTTATATTCAGCTGTTTTAGAGAAGAAAGGATCAAATAATTTTGCCTTGAGGTTGGTGAATAAGGTGAAATAGAGTAATTTAAAAACTAGAATTAGTTTTGCCTGAAAATTAGAAAGTATTTAAAAAATGGAGGTTGGGTTTTTTTTTCCTTAGACATAACATTTTAAAATTTTGCATGAAATGGAAATTCTAGGGGGTTTTTTTAGCATATTGAGGCTCTCTGAGAACTGAAAGGGTCTAAAAGGGATTTAGGGGTGCAACAGGGCAAAGACATCAGAAGTCCTGTGCACAATTCTGAAAGGTCCAGTAGGTCTGAAAGAGGGGAATTTTAATGTCCCTGATGTCTGCTGAAAGGACAAACATGGCAGATGGAAGCAGTGACGATTTCTAGAGGGCATCAGGGATAACTTCTGGAGGGGACAACTAAGGGTGGCACACAGCTGCATCTGCTACTCATGGTATCCCATGGAAGGCAGATCTGAAGGGTACAGTTACTCAGGAAAGCTTGCTGGTGTTTAAGGACAGTATTCTCCAAATGCAGGAATGATCTTTCCCAATACTCACAAAGATCATGGAATCATAAAATGGTTCGGGTTGGAAGGAATCTTAAATATCATCCAGTTCTGACCCCCCTGCAATGAGCAGGGACACCTTCCACTAGACCACGTTGCTCAAAGCTCCACCTAACCTGGCCTTAAATATGGCCCTTATGGGGCATGCACAACTTCTCTGGGCAACCTGTTCCAGTGCTTCACCACCCTCCCGGTGAAGGATTTCTTCCTGATATCTAATCTAAACCTACCTTCTTTCAGTTTGAACCCATTACCCCTTGTCCTATCACTACATGCCTTTGTAAAAGTCCCTTTCTAGCTTTCTTGTTGGCCCCCTTTAGGTACTGGAGGGCCACAATAAGGTCTCCCCGGAGCCTTCTCTTCCCCAGGCTCAACAACCCCAACTCTCTCAGCCTGTCTTCATAAGAGCGCTGCTCTAGCTCTCTGATCATCTTTGTGGCCTCCTCTGGACTCCCTCCAGCAGATTCATGTCCTTTTTATGTTGGGACCCCCACAGCGGGACTCAGCACTCCAGGTGGGGTCTCACGAGAGCAGAGGGACAGAATCACCTACCTCAACGTGCTGGTCACGTTCCTTTTCATGCAGCCCAGGGTACCATTGGCTTTCTGGGCTGCGAGCACACATTGATGAGTGGCCTGGTTTAGGTAGACAGGTTACTTGTGATGGAGCTTCAATGCAAAAAGCAGTATAGAAGATTTGGAAGCAAGGACAGGCTACAAATAAGAAATTTAAAAATGTTGTCTGGGCCAGGAAATGTTTCAGGCTTCCTGCGTCAGGAAAGCCAAAGCTCAGCTTTCATTAAGACTTGCAAGGGACAAAGGACAACAAGATGGGCTCCATCCATAGATGCAGAGAGAACTCTCTGATTCTCTTGCAGAGTCACCCTCTGCCATTTCTTAAAGGTTATGGAGACTGAAGAAATCCTCAATGACTGGGGGAATGCAAGTGTTGCACTCGTCTTCAAAAAAAAAAAAAAGACACCAAAGGGACAGTCTGGTGAATTTTAGGCTGCTCAGCCTCACTTCAGTCCCTGGGAAAATGATGGATCAAGTCCTCTTGGAAGACATTTCAAGGTCCATGAAGGTGGATAAGGTAATAGGGAACAGTCAGTGTGGATTTACCAAGGGTGATTGATGCCTGACAAACATGATTAGCTTCTATGATAAAATGAATGGGAGGGCACAAGATGGCATTTACCTTGGCTTTAGCAAGGCTTTTGACATTCTCCCACAATATTCTTGTAGCCTAGTTAGGATGTTACAGCCATGAAGGGCGGGCAACCAGACAAAAAAAACCAAAACCAAAACCAAAACCAAACAAACACTGGCTGGATGATCAGGCTTGGATGGTAGTTATTAATGTGTTGTAGTCTACAAGGAGGCTAGTAGTAAGTGTTACAGGGATATATCCTTCATCAATGACTTAGAAGAGGTGGCAGAATGCTTGCTCACTAAGTGTGCAGATAATACAGATTTGGGGGTACCATTCAATACTTTCAAGGCTCAGGCTGACATTCAGAGGAGCCTAGACAGACTGGAGGAATGGTCCAATTTCCTGAAACTCAAGGACAAATGCGAAGTCCTCCTCCTGGAAAGGAAGAGCCTGTGGGACCAGCACAGCCTGCCTCTGCCTGGCTGGGGCAGCTCTGTGGAGAAGGCCCGGGGGGTTGGTGGGCAGCAAGCTGAGCGTGAGCCCGCAGTGGCCCTGGCAGCAACAAAGGCCGACAACGTCCTGGGCTGCGAGAACAGGGGAGAGCCAGGAGCCAAGGGAAGTCACTATCTCCCTTTACACGGCACTCATTAGAGCACACATACAATATTGCCCCCAGTTTTGAGCCTCCCAGCAGAACAGAGATACTGACAAACTGTAGTATCATTTTTGTCTTTAAGTTTTATCTTGCAGTTGGCCATCTGATGTTGCCAAGACAGAATATTTTTTTTCCTACAGATGTTACACTAGTGATTTCCTCTGAAATTATTATTATTAATAATATCTTATTATTAATCTTTCTTATGCTTCTGATAAAGATAAGATAAATGCTTCACAGGAAAAAATATATTCGTTTCCTCTTTTACTTTGTTGTATTCAAATTATTGAAAGGGTTGTGTAATTTTAAAATGGTCCACTGACTCTTAGCTTATAAGTTTTTAATTTCAAGGCCATCATGTTTACTAGACTAGACGCTATCATAGGAGATGAAAATTCATCCTTCTAGACACTATCAGATCCCAAAATATTGAAAGATAATTAATATATTCTGTGCAAGAATATTCCTTACTGTTATTGTTCTTTTCCAAATCCTTATTTTGGTATAGCCTATAGAATTGGTCATCTCTCAGTCTTTTTAATTGAAACTATTTGAATTTATGTGGAATAATTTTTTTTTTTTATTGGGCTGGAGATAACACATGCTTTAGCTGTCAGGTGATTATGGCACTCACCTTGGAGACAGAAACTTCTGTTGTAGCTTCTGCTTCAATTAATATTTAATTAGTTTATCTGAAGTAGAAAAAACTAGAAAGAGAGTAAAAGATTCTCAACATCAAATGTACTATAATCTGCTGGTTGACTGGCAGAAGATAAAAGATCAGATTTTCCCAGGGAAAATAGGAATTTTAATCTAGGAGCACAACAACCCAGTTGAGTCCTGCGACCACTTGTTCTTAGGTAGAAGGACATAGGTACCTCTTCACATGGCCATGCTTTATTCTTGTAGATTTTATTCATAAGATGGTCACTTACGAAATTTTGACTGTGTTCGGGTCCAATGGTGATCAGATAGTTTAACTGCAAGAATATTAGTATACTTAGATCTGTTGGACAAGTGAGGAGGACTTTTGAGGATGTATATTTTGGAATTTGATTTTTAAATTATTTAAGCATCTCCCATATTAATTGCCCAACATAAAAATTCCATATTGACATGACTGTGGAAGGCTGCATGACTAGAAAACAATTTGGAAAAGTTGGACAGCTAATCTGTATAAAAATGTTTTATAAAACACTGAGCATCTGAAAGTTTTATGGAGATTAGCTGCTCACTAGAAGGCATTAACAAGAGGTATTTGGTTTCTCAATTTGTTGCATAGGTATCCTTGCCCACAGTGGGCAGGGTGGAACTAGATGATCTTTAAGGTCTCTTCCAACCCAAACCATTCTACGATTCTATGATATGATTCTCTAACTGATACAATTTCACAGATCTAAACTTTTACTTACATTGCTGCAGACTAGGGTTTTGTTGGGGGTTTATTATTTTTTACTTTTACATTATCTTTGTATTCCTTAGAGAAAACTAAGTTCATGAGACTGATTTCACATTTACTCGAGAATATGACGGGCTTTAGCTGTCCTATCCTACTGTCACATAGGAATTGGGACTCACATCCTCAGAACTTCACCCATAATACTGATCCATTGTGTTTACAGTGAAGACTTGGACTAAAACTTCTAGCTCACTGTGGAATTTCATAGATTTGTCATGGTAGTACTTTAAACTCATGTGAAAAAATACACCTGAGATTATGATTTCTGATGCAATGGGAAATCTTGTTCAGAAACCCCACATTAATTCAGTTATGATATCATTCAGGTTATGCTACATTATCTTAATACCAGGAAAAATCATGTGCCAAAGATTATTCATAACTTTATAGACTCTAATGGAGAAACCCATGTTTCCATGGGTTCTCATGAATGCCACAGCTGTCACAGCCTCCTGGAATAAGAAAGGCAATTGTCCTGTTTCATGTTGTTAAGGACAGACAGTCATGTAACAGGAGTGTTTCCCAGGATAACTAGTTGCCTTTCTCCAGTCTGGAGTTTGGCATGAAGGTTTTTCTCTGACAAAAAAAAAAAAAAAAAATAAGTACAGTGTGAATAGACAGGCAGACAGGTCTTTGTACATTTAGATGCACTGTCAGCCAAACACAGTTTGAATCTGTACTCAATCCCATGTTCTCCTGCCATCCATGTTAAGCCTTACTTGGATTTGTGTTGCTAACAAGAAGAAAGTCAAGCCCTAATACTACGCCTTTGAACAACCCATGGATCAACTTATCATTACAGGAATGAACTTGGGCCTAGCACACAACATCCAGTCCTTCAATGCGTATTCTAAGCATGATTCTTCCTGACAACAGGACAGATGTTTAGCCTGCTCTCGTGCCTGTATTTCACCTGGACATAAAGACATAGGCAATGAGAATTGGGAGGGTCTCTGCACATTTAAGCTAGAGAGTGGTCTTTACTTCCAGTTTCTCTTTTATGCGTACATATTTCTGGCACTGGAATAAATAGGACCATTGCTACAGCTGGACAAACAGAGTTTTCCAAATATTATTTGCAAGTATTTTCTTCTTTTGGCTTACTTGTAGTTAGTGAATGCTTTACCCATATACCTGTTCCCAGAAACTTTCATAACAGAGACTCTCCTAATCGTCTTGGGTTCTTATGGGCAATTAATAATGAATACAGACAAAGAATTAAAAATTGCTTTTTAATTATTTTCCAAAGTTTTTTATAAGGCAATGCCAATTCATTTATCTTTAATTCTGTAAGAAAATATTTAAAAGCTAACTATATATCATCATAGAATCACCAAATGTTTTGGGTTGGAAGGGACCCCCAGAGCCCATCTAGTCCAACCCCCTGCAGTGAGCAGGGACACCATTACCCAGATCAGGTTGCTCAGAGCCCCGTCCAACCTGGGCTTGAATGTTTCCAGGGATGGGGCCTCCACCACCTCTCTGGGCAAACCCCTTCCAGTGTTTCACCACCCTCATCGTAAAGAATTTCCTCCTTATATCCAGCCTAAACCTCCCCTGTTTTAGTTTAAAACCATTACCCCTGGTCCTGTCACCGCTGTCCCTACTAAAAAGGTTTTCCCCATCTTTCCTATAGGCCCCCTT
>KL258410.1:0-13021 GCA_000699545.1 Podiceps cristatus
GAAATAAGAGCAATTTCTTTTTTTTTTTTTTTGGACTGTATTTTGTCCAGACAAGTTGTGTACATTGTAGCAATTAACTGTTTTGTTCTGCATTGATTTTCAGCCTTATTGATGTTTGTCATTCACCTGAGGGCAATGGCACCTTTGAAATCCACGAAAGAGGCAGGTTTCAGCAGAAGACACCCGTAGGCCCACATGCAGCATTTTCATGGAGGATTACTCTAATTCTGCCCTTAGTTGCTTATAATAAAAACTGTCGTTCTGACTGAAAGCACACCGTAATTACAAGGTGCTGACAAATCTCTCGCTAATTCTGCATGTGCGTCACTCACTCATAGCCTTCCTTCAAAGGAGGTCTGGGAGAAATGTCTGTCTGTGGGGTCAGACCGCTTTGGGGAGGAGGGGAGGTACCTACCTGCCTGCACACAGTGTCCCTGGCAAAAAGGTGAAGGGGGAATGCGTAGCCACCACTCTTGCTGTGGGTTTTGGCCTCTCCTTGTCTTTGCACATAAACTCTATCATTTTCTTTGATATGCCATAATACAAAAGGTTTAAAAACCAACAGTGAAACCTCCAGAACTTTAGGTTTGTTTTTTTTTTTCCCCTCTTCTCTCCTGATAGACCTTACTAAGAAGATGTTTTCTCAGTAAAAGCCAATAGGAAGCACTGATGATTTCTGTATAAACAGTTCAACACTGTCATCTGAAATCTAGGAACTGGGAAATCTAAGTTTATTAATATAATACAAATATTAAGCTTGCAATAGGATGTGAGATTTTTAATATAATTTAAGGAAGTCTGATGTAGTTAGACATAGTCCTACCCCCAACAAATTCACCTAAAGCAAGCTGTCAGGAAATTGATTGTGAAGTAAAGCTCTGAAGTTAGGAGAGTTTTTTTCTGCTCCCTCCATTACAAAATTGTGTTTTAGCTTCAAACCAGTCTGGTCTCTGTCTGCCCTGCCTGAAAATACACCTCAAAGGAGTCTGCGTAGTTGGCATGCATATAGGTGAGATACTCAGCTGGCCCTTTGTTTGGGGTGGATGGTCTCCGCTTACAGGGATGGGCAAGATGAATCCCTTCTGTTGGTACTTAACCTGTAGCTGCTTCTATAAAAGGCTGGAGATGGTGATTTCTGTGGCATCTACGGGGTCTCGACTTTGCACTGACATCTTCGATGTTGCAGGGGTGGACTGCTGTAAGCTAAGTGACCTCTGAAAGGACTGCAGTGATAGTTCTTGTGTGGCACAAAGTCTGGCAATGTTTTTGTGGAGCCATGCCCGTTTGCCTCTGAGATGGTCTACGTTATCACTGCTAGCTGCTGTTCACAGCTGTGCTCTGCTGCTGTAGCTTGGCATCCAGAAACACAGCGAGTGTTTGGGGCTGTCCCCTTCTCTGTCAGAGCTGTTTTGAGTGAGAGGTTACCATGCAGGATTGCACGCCAGGTGCAGGTGCAGCGGCAGCAGCTCACAAAGGATCAGGTTCAGATTGCAGGTCCCTGAGGCAGGGTCACATCAAAAGCACTATTTTCCTTCCTGCTCTTGATTTTATTTCTCGGGAAAGCTGCGAACAGTAAAACCTTTGCAGCATGTTTTGATGTGAGTAAATAGGCATCCCGTTCTCTGCAGCTGAGTTCCGTACATGGGAAAATAACGTCCAGAGCCTTGAGTGAGGAGAGATGTTAATGGATAAAACCATTGTTGTCACTGTCAGGAAGTGTTCCTTTAATTACTTCACATGATATTTTTTTTTTTTTTTTAAGTTTGGTAAATTCTATATGTCCAGTTCTTGGTGCTTGGTCACGTCTGAATCTAGGTTCAGGACTAATGTCACCAAATGGTCTAATCCCCTCAATGTGTTTGGAATAAGATTTACTATGTCAAACTAGCTAGCTAGCAGCTCTGAAAGCTGGGCTTGTGGGGCAACATAAGCTGCAGATAGGGCAGAAGGTGGAGACACCTGGCTGGAGATGGGGACTCCTGTTCACTTTGTGTCAGGTCCCAGACTTACCATGCTGTTTGTCCCCCTGCTCATCTTCCGTGAGGGAAGGAAGCACAGTCAGTCCTCTTCTAGAGACAACAAATAATTGTCATTCCCTACCAGGAGGGGCCCTGTCTTACCACGCTGAGAAATATTGTTGCTCTTGCTTTTGTTGTCTCTCTAGTTTTCAGTCAGCTACTGCTTCCAATGCCTTCTGAACTGATGCAGTGAGATTAATTACAAATTTCAGATTTTCTAGAACACCCAAAGTTCAAAAGAAATAAATGGGCATGAACTCTTCTGTGCCTTTTGAGTCCACTTTTAGGCAGGCAGCCAGCCAGGCTTGTTCCTGAGCAGGCAGGCTGAGTGAGAGCAGCCTTCTCTCATTCGTAGCCCCAGCCAGCTCCCTCTCCCATGTCAAAAGCCAGAGGTTCGCATCCTCCTCCTCCTCGTACTGCTGCTGTGAGGACCAGAGTCTATAAGCTTTCAAACCTAATTGCCTTTGGGGATTTGCATTTCTGCTGCAGATCTTCTATTTTAAACCCTTGTGCTGTACTAATTGGCCTATTTTCCTGATGTAGTGTAAATGCAAGCTCATTTTTCCAAGTTCTGTAGCTCTGCACAAGTAAGAAAGCAAAAGGCTCCTGGACATATCCTGCATTTATTTGTGTACTAGTGCAAATCAAGTCAAGAGGCAGGATCCTAGTCAGAAGTAAATCTGCATCACTCCACTGCTGTCGAGAGAACTGCAATGATTTAAATGAGCAAAGGATCTGTCCTGAACAGTCTTTTCCAGTTAAAACAAATGCTGCTGTAGGTCAGAGAAGGAGCTGCCCTACGTACAAGGAAGGCAAATCAGGCAGCTTTTCCATGGCTCGCTTCCAAGACTTCATCAAGATTATGCTGATACGATTTTGCTCTCCACTTCTCCCTGCCTGGTGACAGAGCTTGTATCTAACGATCCCACTGAAACTTGATCCCAGATTTCTAATAGCTACAGGCTTGAAATTTTCAGGCCTGGGAACTTAAACCTCGTGACTACATCAATAGCCTCGCGCTACGGCTGTCTGCAAAGTTGGAAGCGCGGTGCAGGGAAAGTTGTCGTAATTACTGAACAGATGCACTTAATGAGGTCTCTACTGGCTTCCCAGCTGGTGAGTCTCGCCCTGCTCTGGGACAATGTGACAGCAGTCGCTCGGGTCGTTGTGTGACATCACATCCTCTCCCTTGTTGTCATAGCAGCTGCAATCAGCCCCCTGAACATTTCCCTCAGGAAGACTGCAAACATCATCTCTCTCCATTAAATGGCAGTGCATGGTGCTTACTTAGTCTCTTGCTGCTGCTGCATGACGCTACACCTTATTTCTGTTGATTTAGTGCCCTTTCTGATCCCCCCTCCCCTTCTGGCAGTGATGCAGAGCGGTGAGACCTGAGAAATGGTGTGCTATTGGGAAAGGGGAGAGCGTAGACAACTTGCTCAGTCAGTGCCACTTAATTCAGTTTCAACTCCAAGTGCCTCTTCTACTGTCGGTAGATTTACAGACAGTTTATATTCATCAGAGGTGAGGATAAGGAACACTTTTTGGATTCAGGTTGTATATCCTTTCTCTTTTAGCATTGAGAATGAATGCTTATTAGGAGTGAAAGCTTTCCAAAATCAAATTTTACTTATTCCTTCCCCATGTCTGTCGGTAGGTGAAGTCCTTGCAGTTCCCCTACGTGGCATGATGATTCCTTTTTATGGACTCCCTTTTTCACGTTCCCCCCCCCTTTTTTTTTTCCTCTCCATTTCTGGGTCTTGTACTCTTGAACTGTAATAATGGATCTAGTCCCCAAAATTTTTATTGTTTTCCTCTTTATGCTCTATCCTTTTCCCTCTTTTGTGCTTCGTGAATGCCAGTGTGATGTAGTTTGAATAATATCAACTGAAAGCTAAGCTTTCTTGCTCTAGTCCCACTACACAGCTAAGTAAATACAGAAAATTTCAAGGGATTTTTTTTTTCATTGTTAGTTCAAATAGAGCAAGTTATTGAACCACTTTAGAAACAGACTGAAAGTAAAAATTATAAATATGTTAACTTTCTTTGGAACTACTTACAGCAAAATGTTCATCTGCTTAGAATATTGAGTTGGAGTTCGGTGTGGGTTTTTTTTTTTGATCCCTATAGGTAAAGGTAAATTATTTACACATGCTAGTTAGGTATCTTTAAGAAAACCTAAAAGGATATTTTCATTCAGGCCATGATTCTCCTGTTGGATGTGCACATGAAACCTTACTGAAGTTGCAGGATTTTTCAAACAAGTGGTCCTCAGTTAGTCGCAGGCGGGGGAACTCTGTTGTGTGGCGATAAAAGTGCGCTCCACGATTAAATGACAACAATTGGTATTTTCATCAAATGCCAAGTGGGTAGAATTGCAATTGTAACACTCTAGGAAGTGAGCAAAGAATGAAAATGTGGGGAGAAAAAGGACTCTGAAATGTATAGGTGCTACTGTTAGCTATGCTCCAAATGCCAAGTGCTGTTTCCCTCTCCCAGGAAAACTGGTGTTTTGCAGGACAGGATGTGTTATACGCTGCTGTGCGCGATGTGAACGGCAGAATGCTAAGCCCATTTACTTACTTTATTTTGATTTCCTCCCCTACTCCCAAAGCTGTGATTATTACTGGACATGTATAATATTAATAATCGCTATTTCCTTTGAAAGGTACTCTGAAAATAGGATCTTTAGGATGTTCAGTCTTCTTTATTTGTCTTTATTTGGTGGCACAGTACCACATTCTATTAGTCTATAGGAGGTAGACGGTCTTTTCTCCCAACTGCTGGCCCTTGATTTAAAGACAATCTATATTCTTTCTGTCTTGAACATTATAATAATTTAGAATTACAGATCTTGCAGGCCAAGTGACATTCTGACTCTTATGCAACCCTGGTAACTCAAAACATAATTTGGCCTACGGTATGTATTATTTTTCTTAAAACTGCTGCATGAGCAAATCTAAGAAATCTCTGGCAAAGCTGTGAGGTTTTTTTTACTTGCCAAATTCCAGAATATTAAAATAGATCTGATTTCAATCTCAGTCATAGGGAGGGTGATCTATATTTTATAATCCATGTACTGTATATGTGGTGTGTAGTACAAAAAAAAAGTATTTAATGCTTATATAATTATTATGGAGCACAACAGACTGTGGTAGATTCTACTGCTGCTCCTAGGAACATAAATTCAGCATTAATTTACAGAATATCATTTCATGGCTCCTCAAATAACAAAAGCAGTGGGATTTTTCAGTGCCCCAGCTGTTGGCTAACTCTGCTGCTACAAAAATCAATGGGTATCTTTAGAAAGTCCAGAACAGGACACCCTGTGCTACTTCTGAAAGTTTCTTTGCAAGATGACGGAGTTAATTTCATTCTGGTAACCTCAGGACTTAAATAGAATTCCAACAGGAAATACCTAAGACCTAATGACTGCTACTAACCTTAGCTTTTAGGTGATTGCCAGCTTTTTATAAATTATGCAGCATATATAGATCAACTGATAATGAGCATCTTGCTTCACTTCAATGGAATGAACCCTGAGTATTCACAAGCATAATTCAGGCTAGATGTGAGCTGAAAGTGTTTAATAACATTTGGGTGCATTTTTCTTCTGCAAAAATGATTGTTTTTTCCATGCTGTTGAATTTTTGGTTGGTGGATGTTAAGGTAGCTGGTTTACCTCTACTCCTTGTTAAATGTAGATAGAAACAATTACAGGGAAGCCTCCTATCTCACAGTGCTGGCATTCTTGAATGATGATTATCCCAGAACCTGGCTGAATGGGAGGTGCAGCAGCTCCTCTGTGACTGCAGTTCACAGCAGAGAGCAGACACTGACTGATTGCTTGGTAACTTTAATTCATCTGGCTATGAAGTTGGGTCCTTTCCTCTTGGCTGGCCCTGCTGCAGGAGCAACCTCTGGGAGAGACACAGGACTAAGACAACCAGCTGGAGGAACCCTGACCAAACCCTTGCTGTTCAAAATGCCACCTGGGAGTCATCACAGCAGCCTGGGGAAATCAGGGGATCCTGACTGTTATTAAGGGTTGTACATGAGTTTCACCTGGACAGGCCGCAGCTCTGCGGCTCTGGATCTGAATATGGATCCATGTTGGCTAGTGTCAGAACCTGTATCTAAGCAAATGCCTCAACTAGGAGTCCAGCCTGCTAATGGTCCCTAGCATTCCTCCATTCCCGAAGTATCAACAGGTTATTATTATTGTAGTTGCTAGGTGGCTTCATGATATTATTCCTGTCTCCACAGCTAATGCTGTGGAGCAAAGAAAGGAAAGGAGCAAAGACTTAATTGTTCTTGAGTCAAGGGAAGTGTAAGTACTGAGAATGGCAATTACAGCACTGCTGGTAACTTGGATCCACTTGCTCCTGGAAGATGCTCCTGTCAGCTTGACAACACAATCAGAGTAAATTTTCCTTCATGGGAGAATATGTTTATTCTTTAGTGATGTTTGCTGCCTTATGTTCCAGTCTAATGCTTCCTATTAATTAGAAGTCATTGTGCCATTTAAGTGAAGTGGCATTTTTGAAGTGAAATTCTGCACGATGACTTGTCATTTACTCTCTGATTGTATTTGTCTGCTTGCCCTCTGAAGCAGCAACAATAATTTGAGCCTTCTGTTTTATTAGCTGTCATTTACAGTAACACTTTACGTGCATAATTATTTTTCTTTAGCTCTGCACTGATACTTAAATGAAACCTCTGGGATGTGTTCCCAGATGGTTGTGTGTTTACGTGTTGTATTCAGACACTTGCATTTGATCTCTCAGGTTGTTTGTGGCAACAAAGTTTTGTGTCCTTTTGGGAAGTTTTTAGCTTTGATTATTTTAGTGTTTAAGCACTAATCTGTTCAGATGTTTTGGATAAGCCTTCCCAGAGAATGGCTGTATCTTTAGGTCCCTAAGCCAAGAGGCAAAGGAAATCTGGCCTTTGAGCACTCTGGGAAATTTTGCCTGTAGTGCATAGGTGCTGCTACAAGCATCTTTTTGAATTGGGAAAGGGATGTTTCCATGTTGGTGAAATGAGTGTTATGCTGGAAGGAGTGGGGGGGAAAAGATTTTAGACTTGGAGTTGCACATCTCTTCCCAGCCCTCGTAGTCCTCTCCACCCTTTGGCAGCAAGATGCCCGAGCCCAGCTGCTTGCTGACACTGCTGCTAACCAAGAGGAGGGGATGGAGTTTTTTGGTACTGAGAGTTTTTCAAAGGAACATGGAGGAAGAAAGAAGGGAAGACAGGACACGCTTTGGTGCCAAAATCTCTCTTGATGGCTTTGCTAAGACAAATTTGTGTTTCTAATAAAATGATACCGTACCTTACGGATCTTGAACTCCTAAATCCAAATGATGCAAGTTGGAAAAATGCATTGGGAATTTGTGAAAAGAAAGGAGCAAATATCCTAATACTTCTGTAATTGTGAAATAGGCTTCTAGCCAAGCTTATTACTCCAGAATGAAGCATAGAGAAAACTTTGGACATGCAAAAATGAGTCTTATGCTACACAATTATTTTTAAATTTCATTCAAAATATTCCTTTTCAATGTTAAGATTAGCTTGATGTATTTAGTGGATTTATCATATCCAGTAAACTGCCTATGCAGGCAACACATGCCATGTTTGCCATCATCACTACAAAATATTTATTTGTTCTCATTTGCAATAAGGTGATTGTTGAAGTCACTGAGCATTCCAACCGCTAAGACATTTGTGACTGCTATATGAAGTTGTATTTGGTACCTTTGGGCATTTAAAAAGCAACAAAGAGCAGAATCTTTTGAAATTGTGTGTCATTATCATCAAATAACTTCTGACAGCTAAAAAGAAATAAGTTTTGTAATATTTTGAATTTTCTTTTGTCCCACATTGACTTTCAGTCCATATAAGGTCTGTACTTTTATACATAATTTCACTTTTCTTAAGGAGCTAACAAAATAGCAGCAGTTCCAAAACTTATTACAGAAAAATAGCAGTAGGGAGCCAGAACAGTTAAAGACGACAGGATTAAGGATTTAGCCTGTTTCTTATTCAGTCCAAATCCCTGACAATATTGGTGATAAGAGAGAGGAATTCAAAACCATGCCCAAGTTATTTAATGTTTGAGAATGAGGCTGGTATTTTGCATAACAATAATGCTTTTTAACTGAAAGAAGCATTCACTTTACAGTTCATTGTGGCTAGAGGGCCATGTACCCTCTTACAGATGGCCTCTTACAATACTTACAGATGAAATGTCTAATCTGGTAATTTTGCTCCCCCTTGGAATTCAGTGATGTAAAGTGGGCAACAATTGTTGGTATTATTTTCTCTTCTCCAATCTTTTGCTGATGTAATTCATGCCGGTTTAAGGCATTCTTTGATCACTGAAATTTTATGACACAGATGTACGAAGCAGTAAGCAGAAAATAAGTTAGACATAGCTGCAGAAGGTGGCAGATATTCATAGAAGTGTAAGGATAAAGCAGTCAGGATGAGGCATGGGTATTACATGCTGCTTAAGTTACAAAGCATGCCATTGGACTTCCCCAGACTTTGTTTAAAAAAAACCAAAATAAAACCCACAAAACAACAAACCTAAAACAAACCAAAAAACATGAAAGAGCAAAGTTAGAGATGATACTGTTAAATATTTTTAAAAAGACCACACATGAGAAGATTCTGTAAAGAAGCATGGCAGAACCAAAGAAAATCAGTGAAGGCAGTAACTAAATGAGAAGTATTTTGAGCTCAGTCATGCATTTCTGAGATTAGTCCCATTACAATGAATAAGAGTGCTTACTACTGCAAGAGCTGCCAAATTAGACGAGTTCATAATGATAACTTTTAAAATACATACTTTGCTTCGGGAGCTCAGTCTTACAGCTCTGAAGTGCTGCACCCAATGTGTTTGTGAAGCAGTGTGTTTGTGGGTTTGGAGAGCACTCTGTTCCCAGTACCTTTCAGTAATACGGACAGATGCTTCCATTGAGGTATCCACGTATTTGTCATGCCTCCTGCCTCTTCCTGGGATATACCTGAGAAAATAAGAGAGCAGTCATCTCAGAACCACTCAGTAAAATATAGTCAAACCCCTTCCTCTGCAGAGAGCTACTGCTGTAAGACCTTTTAAAGGATCATGGGTTTAACCCCTCTCTGTGTTGCATCCACAGCGTCATGTGTATGGAGGCAGAGGCCTTACACTGGTTTTTAAAGGATCACGGGTTTAACCCCTCTCTGCGTTGCATCCACAGCATCATGTGTATGGAGGCAGAGGCCTTACACTGGTGTAATATAGCTCCTTGAAGGTACTTACACCTTCTGCTGTGCACTTGTAGGGCAAGCAGACAGCTCCTGCTGCACAGAGAGACCACAGCTGGCTTGTCCTGATGAGCAGATGACCACCACCTGACTTCTGAGCATGAAGCCCTAAATTATATCCCATTTTCAGCCAGAAAACTGAGCATTTGCTGTGTTGCACAGACTCAGTGTTCACCATGGCCTGCTTGCCCTTGGAGCTACTGAAGTAGCCCTGTCTCTAAAGAGCCAAGGGATATTTTTCTATACCGAATTTGGGATGTACCTTAAACACCACGGTGTCTGTCAGGAGATACGGAGGACATGTAGCATGTATTATTGCCCAGTTCAATCTGTATGATACCCACAATGAAATTACTTACAGTATTACCGGTGAAAAGTGAATCACTTTTCACAGGCATCTCATTTAGTGGCTTTCAAAAGAACAAACCAAACAGAAGTATTTTTCCTTGGCTAATGTTTCAATTTAAAGAGCCATATGTCATTTTTAAACTAATACTGACACTATATATTAGCCAGCATCAGTGGTTTGCTCAGGGCCTTCACCAAGGGTATGTATTCAAGTGAAGGGCAATAAATGCTCTGACTCAGGCTTTGGATCTTTCCTTCTTTTATCATAGGTTGATGGCAACTGGACGTGAAGCTTGGCAAATCTTTTAAAGATATTGATTTAAAATTTATGTAGCATTAAGACAGAGCTGTCCTCTTTAAAATGAGAAGAAAGCTTTGGGGGAAGAGTATACGTTATACTGGTCACTACTTTCATGGGTATTGGTAGTTTATGTGAAGTAATAATGATAACACTGGCAAATACTCCCAGTGGTGTGTTTTTCATGTCAGAAGTGCTTAATGGTTTGGCTGAACTTGCTTCAAAGTGGAGATTTTAAAAAAGGAGTTAAAGAGTTATTTTAAAACGCACAGCATCTTTGTGTGAGTAAATCTTTTAGCCTTGCAACTGGAGACCAGTTGCTGCAAAGGAGACTCTGCGGAGAGCTGTCTGCAGGTACTCAAAGGCAGATTGCCAGTGACAGGGAACTGGGAAGCAGCACTTGGTTTCCATATGCACCAGAAGCTTTAGTTATTGACCTGACTTTCAATTACTTGAAACAATCATAGAGATGGGATCATGCCACCAGTCCACTGCTGCTGCAAGCTGGTAGAAAGCAGACAAGCTGAAAAGAGCCAGGTGATGGTGCTCCTAACATCTGCACTGGTGACTTATGAAGTGGTGTAGCATTACTGTGTGGTTGACTTGCTGTGTCGCCTATCAATGAGAAGTTTATTTACCAGGATTATCTTCGCTTTTTGCACATGCCATTCTCTATTTGTGAGAAACCCTTCCCATCTGTGCCACCTGGCAGGTAGGCCAGAGCAGCATTAGGTTTTGCTAATTAAAGATCAGGCTTGATTTCATGAGTCAGAGGAGACAAATCCTGCCCGGCGCTTGGCCTGCTCTCTGAAGCACAGACACATAAGTGCAGGGTCTTTTCCTATCCCAGGTTTAAGGTTATGCAGTGCAGGGTGCTTTATCGCTGCAGGGCAGTATTTCTTACCCAGGCACTCAGAATGGAGTCCTGAAATATGTCTAAAAGTCCTTTATATCTTATCCCATGCTGCTTGTAAGGTAAAAAATTAAAGAGTACATGCACTGGTGCCAAAGCGTACATGGGGGAATCCTGTGGCACCTCAGCAACGTCTCCAAAGTGGCCACGAGTGAAGGAAGCTTAGAAACTCAGCTCACTTCCATTGCTCAACCACTTTTGAAATATTTCTAGACCCATTCTGCACAGGGTTGTAACTGAAATAAAACTTTAAATATTTATTTTCATCCTGTAACTCATGAGTAATGTGCTTTAAGTTAGCCTTACTTTGAGCAAGGATTGGACCTCATGACCTTTGAAGGTTGTTCCCAACCAAAGTTGTTCAGTGATTCTGATGTGCATGTGAAGTTTTTCTAGATTATAAGGCAAAAAGGAAAATAATACTTTTTAAAAATACTTTTTCTTATAGTTTCTACTTCCTTTCTTAATTTTTGCATCTCGTGAGAGGATTTTATTCTCCCACTGAAAAGCATGGCAAAAAGTTCTCCTAATTTCAGTTGGATCAAGGCTTGGATTTACACAGATGCATTTACGTTGCGTTTAGAGGGAAAAGCAGGGGATCACCTTCCTTAGTTTGAAGCTTCTGTTACAGAGTCTTTTGGAAACATTGTGAGCAACAGGCGAAGTTGATGCAGTGTCTCTCTCTTCCCTACAAGTAGCAGGAAGGCTGTGACAAAGGACAATAGCTGCAAGGCACCAGGGCAGCCTGAGCGCTCCGCTGTTCACATTCAGCCTCCTGTTCCCGAGACTGCACAGAAGAGGGAGAAGGGAGGCTTCTCCGATTAAAACTGAATTGCTGAACAGTTAAGGGGAGGCATTATGGTGAAGTCTTTTCAAAAAAGAGGATGTAATGCTTGTTCTCTCACATGCAGGTGGGCCACCAAGGATGAGTCTTTTATGGCCTGCTGCCCGTGCAAACCTGCCAGTGTTGGTAGATGAAAAAATCAGTAAAGTGCAGGGCATTTCCAGTCAGAAGTACAGCTGATGTACTTGAGCTGTGAATCCACTCTGCTGTGTGGCACGTGCTATGGTCATCCGTCCAGGATTCCTGTGATGAAAAGAGCTAGCAGGTCTGTCTGCCTCTGCTTGTCTTTCTGCCAGCGTGCAGCTGAAGTGCTGATGTTTGGGGGAAAGAAAGGAATTTCCAAGGCCTCATCTTAAATATGCATGCGTGTATTTGTGGGAATGCACTTTGTGTGTGGGTTCTGGTCAATGGCAAATTGAACATGAGCCAACAGTGTGCCCTGGCAGCCAAGAGGGCCAACCGTGTCCTGGGGCGCATCAAGCACTGCACTGCTAGTTGGTCAAGGGAGGTGATTGTCCTGCTCTACTCTGCACTGGTGACTCCACCTTGAGTAGTGTGTGCAGTTTTGGGCACCACAGTATAAAAAGGATATAAAGCTACTGGAGAGTGTCCAGAGGTGGGCCGTGAAGTTGGTGAAGGGTTTAGAGGGGAAGAGGTATGAAGAGCAGCTAAAGTCACTCGATCTGTTCAGCCTAGAGAAGAGGAGACTGAGGGGAAACCTCATCGCAGTCTCCAGCTTCTTCACAAGGGGAGGAGGAGGAGCAGGGGCTGATTTCTTCTCTCTGGCAACCAATGACAGGACCAGGGGGAATGGCAGGAAGATGTGCCAGGGGAGGTTTAGGTTGGATATTAGGAAGAGGTTCTTCACCCAGAGGGTGGTGGAGCACTGGAACAGGCTCCCCAGGGAAGCAGTCACGGTGCCAAGCCTGACAATATTCAAGAAGCAGTTGGACAACACCCTCAGACACACGGTGTGAATCTTGGGGTTGTCCTGTGCAGGGACAGGAGTTGGACTTGACCCTTGTGGGTCCCTTCCAACTCAGGACATTCTATAATTCTGTGAATTTATGGAAGCAAGAGGAGTTATAGGAACTACACAGCAATTGTACACAAATTTAGCAGTGGTATAAATGATCAAAGGTATAAGGCAATGAGGACCTGGGATTTGAGGAAGCTCCAAATAGAAGAGAGGGTTACTTGAAAAAGCATTGTTTACACTTAGTTGCCTTCCTTGCTACAGACTTTTGGCCCCTCTGCTTTTTGGATTTTATGGGGAAACATTGGAAGTGACA
>KL258411.1:0-25236 GCA_000699545.1 Podiceps cristatus
GGGAGTGCTACGAGTAACTAAAAAGTGCAGCTTCTGGCGGAAGAAAATAAGATGGTGGTGTGTTAAGCTAAATGACTGCAAACAAAGTCTACAGAGCTATTTTTGCTTAAATAAACTTTTCTAGCTTCCAAAAAACGATGAGGAGTCTGCAGCCACACTAAATAGTACTAAATTAACTGATAACTCACAAACACTTAAATCAGCTATTCTTCTAAAGGGCTGCTGGAAGCACACTCATGGCAGGGATCACAAATGCCTTCGTCAGGGACTCCCCTGGGAATCAGGCAGAGCCATCCGCTCGTTCCTTGCATGCCATGCATATGCATAATTCCATGCAAATCATGGTTCTGAACAACGTAGAAGCACTAAACTATGTTAAAAGTCCACAGAAACGCAATCAGAATGACATCTTATTCCCAGCTTTCAGTAAGCACATCATACGTTGAAGAGTTGCCATTCTTTTTTTCTCCATAACCCAAGAAGAGTGGTCCCCTCCTCCTCATATGCACCTTCTCGTCACGTTTCTATCTCCAAATTCGCTGCCAATGCAAATGATTCCAATGGCAGTCCACAAACATACGCAGAAAACGCAGCCAGATGTCTTCCTCAGATTTCAGGAAGGCAGAGAAGTGTCAGAATTAAATCTGGATTGCTATGATGTTGCCAAAAATAGTTTCTGCACTCACTCTGTGTCTGTGAAGATGAATCTCAAGGCCAAACACAGAAATTAGCTCCCATATCAACATTTTACTGTCACTTTCATCACCACGCCAATAGATTAGTTAAAATAACATCGTTTACTGGCATGGAGTGTTATTGTAAACAGATGTCATCGTTAGGATAAAGACAAGTTCTACTATTTCATCCAGGAACTTATTCATGGAAAGTTTGATTTTTCTCATTGAAACAAGAAAAACTTTTCAGTCTTTGAATTTTTCACCCTCCAAAAACCCTTTAGGGAAGGATTTTATTTGTTTCCCCCTCCAATAAAGAAGAAATCGGCATTTTGCCTGACAAGGCAAAATTCTGGGGGTTATTTCCAGTTAAAGGTTTTCCTCCAATGAAAGGCAAATGTTAATTGGAAAAATATCTACGTACAGCTCTAATTTCCTGTATATCTTTCATAATTGTATCTAATTGCATACTGCTTCTTTCAACTCTTCTTCATCTGGAATTGAATAATTCTAGTCTTAAAATATATGCATGTTTTTCCATATGTCTAGTCATTGAGCCACCATTTCTGTGTTACTCAGATAAAGCTGGACATTTATTTTTAACAATTGTTTTTTGTTGGAGTATATATGGATAATGGATACACATTTTACTTCATTCATTAGAAAGGAATATGAAACAGTGCAATGTAATGAGACCGGCCACCAGAACACAGCAGCTCAGGAGGGATAAAGTAATAGTGCACCGTGCAGAAATCTGAAATACCAGTCCCGCTGGAATGAGAGGCAGCGCTCCGGTTGACTTCAGTGAGGCTAGGATTTCTTCCTAAGAATTTAATAATACTGCAGTTTCAAGTACGTTCAAGCAGAAACGCATGCTCGCTGGTATACTTTAAGGCTCTCAGTCTCACACAAACAAAAGCCTGTGCATTTAAGTAAAAGAATTTTGAGTCCCTACATTTTATTTATTTAATCTACGTACAACATATTAAATATTAAAAACCTACATTTTAATAGATTTGATGTACCTCTGAGAAATAGCTGTAAAAAATCACCTGACACACACACACACACAAAAGCACTAGTGTCAAATATGTATTCTTTCTCATTCTACTTGAGAAGATAGCAACAAATAAGGTCATGTTTGGCAACTGTTTGTATGTAATATGTTGACTCATTGCTGCTCTCTGAGTCTATGTATTCCTTGTACTGTGCCTAGTAGGTCATACATAACTTCTGTTCGAAATTTGCCGAGTGTCCCCGTCTCATGAGCTCTAGTGCCAAGAAGGAAACTCCCAGCAGTTCAGCACAGCCCTGGCCTCTGCTCCGGCTCACATCAGTGGAAAAGTTCCTTTAGACCTCAGTAATGGAGGGTCAGTCACTAAAATCAAAATCCTTTGGAAAAAACCCCAAAAAACTACTGCAATCTATTTTTAAAGTCCAGCAACTCAGACTGCAAAACCTTCTTGAGTTCTCTTATAGTATGGGAGAATGGATGCTGGCAAGAAAAGACACCTTTGTAATCTGAGATAAATGTTTAGCTTGGGAAAAACGGGAAGAGCTGATGTGAAGAACCCCAGAGAGCATGTGAAGTCAGCCCGGCTCCTGGAGGATCCCAGGCTGAGCTCCGGGAGCTCCAGGAGCAGGAGGTGCAGAGTCGCGATGCAGGGCCGGCCGGGCCGCAGCGGGGTCCGCGTCCCCTGTGCCGCTGGAGCCGGTGGGCACCCCGGTACCCTGGCGAATGCTGACCTAAGCCAGCCGAAAGGTGATGGAGCACCAAAGCCCTGGGACATCAGCTGCTTCCCTGGCACTAACCCCCTCCTCAGCTTTTCCAGCACGGGGTGTTGTCACAGCACTGCAGCTTTCTGGGACAGCCACGACAGGCTGTAGAACAAGCATTTGCTTAACATCCTCACTCGCAGCCCTGCGCTGAGTTGCCTAAAAGCGTAAAAATCTTGATCCTGCATCTACTATAAACGCCTACAGGGACCACCGCTATGTCTCATTACGCTGAGCTGAGAAAAGAGCAGGAGGTAGTTACCGACGGCAGAGGAGCTCCCAGAAACTCTAGCTAGAATTTCTATCATCTTCTGGTTTTGCTTTTACTGTAATTATGTTTCAGAATAATTTCTATGTCAATCTTCCACTTCCAAATATAAATGTCACTTCTTTTGCCCAGGTTCAAAACAAACTGTCAGTTTGAAATAGCTTCTAACACGTTAATAATGAAATACCATTTTACCCCCACTGAGAATAAAATGCTAGCACTAATCATACCATTCTAAAGGGCTTATAAATCAATAAACCAAGAGGCAATGAATGAACAAAATGCTGATTGAAATCACAAGCACATCAAGTATCTGCAGATAATCAGCATCGCGTGTGTAGAAAAAAAAAAAAAAAAAGAATTTGTTTTCCCTAAACATGTGCCTTGCTAGATTTTATTCTCACAACGTGGTTTGATTACCACACCGAGGTAGATGGAAGCACAACTGAATGCTAGAAAATGAGAGCGGTAGATCACTCAGTGATGTGACATTCATAACCCAAAGGGGTACAAGCTCGTAATACCCAGTAGCTGGGATTTTTCCTGTGTCTATTGTCCCTCTCCACTCCTGTGATCCAGCTTGCAGCTCCCAGCTGTGAGCAGTTCTGGTGTGGTTGCCCAGGTCAGGGCTGTGTCAGAGGGCCAGCACAGCGGCTACCCGCTAACCCAAACGCCTGGCTGGGGACACAAAGCGGGAACTGCTGGAGCGAGCCCCGTCACACATCTCGGAGCCAGCCACCCCCTAACCCAGCCCCAGCCCACCACACAGCGTGGAGAGCTCGGGGGTACAACTGTCCCCTCCCAACTGCCAAGTGTCCTACAGAGTTTCTCATTGCCTTCTCTCCCTGAAGGACGTGTTTTGTGGCTCTTGGCCACATGAAAATTTCAGTAAGCAGCTCCATATGGGTGGCTACCTCTGGTATCTTGTGCAACATACGTGTTCAACGTTGGCTTATGGCGTCCTTCTTAGCTGGATGAACCACACGCCCGCAGAGTTCCTCCCTGGGTGAGTCACATTCTTCCCACCCCATCAAGGCTAAGAGAGATTTGTAAGGGTAGTGTTGGGAAAAGCTTTTCTGAAACTCATGATACTGCCCTTAGTAAGCCATTATTGACATGACTGCTGTTACAGAATTGCTCGGGAGTGTCTGCAAAGCTCTGGTATATGAAGTGTTGTCGAGCTTTCCGCTTCTAAGGCTCCCCAACATGTTGGCACCATGGAGGTGTCCAAGCACCCTAGTTCAGGCCCAGAAGCCCTGGCAAGACCATTCAGTGTTTGCAAGCGTAGGACCTCTCGTGTGAAACTCTCCCGAAGAAAGGAGCAGCCCTTTGCTGACCGAGCCTGGGTCACCAAAGCCACAGCTGCTCTCCCTGCGCTTGCCACCCAAACCCCCATCCCTTTTATCGCTAAAAGGAGCCTGTAAGAAATCTCTTGTGCCTTGGATGTGGCACACTGCTGTTTTTAACAGACAAGTCTTCTTGTTTTAACAGTAAAGGCTGGCACTGGATATACGGAGGTAATGTTAGATGCAAAACACCAACAGCCCAGCTCCTCAATGTTATGGAAACTGGTGACAGCAATATATTTCAGTAATTTCCTGCATGAGAGTAAGTGGCTCTTATTTACAGTCAGCTCCAAATTATTTCCTCATATACTTTGTTGAATCTTTCTTAAAGATAGATTTTGTAACCCTCATTGAATCGACTTCAAGAAAAAAGTTTGCGCAATACTCCAAGAATCATCTGTAACTTCATCCTCTGAATTCTAATGCAACATAATGAATAAAATACAATAGAAATTAAGATGCTGGGAATTTATGACAGAGCTTTTAATTGCAGATCTAGGAATAAATGAACATGAGATTCTCTTGCTAGAGACTCGTAAATTACAATAATGGATATTAAAATTAAGTGTGGTTTTGTTTTTTTTTTTTTTATTTTGCAATACTTGATGTTAATAGAAACTGATTTTGTGTATTAGTCCAAGTGTCTTTAAAGACTTTTAGTGTAGTTTTTCAATAATGGGCATGTTTTAATAAATCTGCTTTTCTGTAATAGGTAAACGGATTAATTGATAGAGGATCATGAAAAGCTTTGCAAATGTGTGTTGATGAACTTGTTAATAAAACATCACACAAAATGTTTTCTTCACACAAGATAGGTGGGTTCACCCCTTGTTAATATTCAACAAAGTTAAAATGTTCTTGTGAAGTGGCATTGAGGTATCATCCTCTTCAAGTGATGTGGAGTAGGAACTTCTTTTAATAAAACCTTCTGGAGAAATACACCACATCAGTGATTTAAAACCACCACAGGTTTATGTTGCGTGGTACCTGTTATTTGAATTGTCTTACAGAAATGCTCCTGCTGCCATGTAGAACATTTCTCCCCAAGTGAGAGTAGCTCTTCATAAGTGAGGAATCTCTTAATAAAAGTTTTTTAAAAAACAGTAGAAGGTTCTTAGTATGGAAATCAGAGAATAGAAAGCTCTTTTTGTCTTTTGCAAGATGACAGTGGTTATTTCCTCATCTTTTACTTCCCCAAATGAGCATAGAGTTACCTATTTTTTTTCAAAAGAGTGATTAACCTACAGCTCTAAGTGTCAGCTAATGCTTTCTAGCAACTTGCACTTGTTGGATCCAGTGAGCCAGAGTATCAGAGCAGTATAGCAATAAATACATCCAGCAGCATTATGGAATTTAGGCACCAATCTTCAAAAAGTATTCTGAAGCCCAGCCTCTGCTGGCATCCAGTGTAATTCAAACTGGTGCTCAGGAGCTGGATATTTCAGTAACATCAAGAAGCTGAGACACAGATTTTTAGAAATGCTGCCTCCGGCTGTACCAAAGCTCATGAAGCCCCAGCTCTGCCCCGTGCTATAGCTGTTGCTGCAGGTCTGTTCAGCTGTTGTTCACCACCATTGCTTTCAGGCACTGGAGGCTCTAATTCTTTTGGGGAGCTCAACAGAAAATTTTGTATTAGGTGTGTAATTGTGCATGCACGCACACAGGCAACTGAGGGTCCAAGAGGACATCACAGTGTGCCAGGACAGTATATGTTACTCTTTACCAAGATAATACTAAGAAGATGAGACTATTTAGTTGTTGTACACTGGGAAACAGAAAAAGCTGCCATTACCTTGCAAATGATGTTGTAAAGTTTCTCCTATGTGCCCTTCTTCACAATCCACCCACGTTGTCACGTGCCTGTCTCTGAGATCTCAGGGACTGCCAGCAAAATCCCTACGGGAAGATTCTCTGCAGGGCCACAAGTGCTTGAGAACTCCATAATGCATTTAAGTGTTAGTGGAAATAAGTATGTAAGGAAAGTCATTTACATTTTGCAACACATTGTCTTAAATATTATTTTTGACTAAAGTTTAAAGCCATTAGATTTTTGTGTGTGCATGTGCCTGTGCAGCAGCCCTCAGCAGGGCTTTTGCAAGCATGCGCGGTCCACACGCGGCAGCTCAGGCCAAGCACAAGAGGCCCAGACCAGTTACAAGGTCCTTTATGAGGCAGAGGTAATTTTTTTCCTGTTTTCACATGTATGACAAATAAGTATTCTTGTCTTGTGACTACTGTCTTGATAATGAAGAAGTTATACTGTACAATAGTGTTTTCTTAAACCTCTGCTCTGTTATGCAGTCCCACTATGTCACCAGTAAAACAGCAAAGAAAGGCTTTAGAAAAGTCCATAATGTTTTGACGAGAGTGGCTGCTGCCATTTGCAAGGCTAAACGTGTCTTTCAGCAGCAGTCTGCCTGAAACGGCGTGGGGCGATTTCAGCCACCGAACTCAGCTGACACCGTTCTGTGGGGTGTGCTTGAGGGGGGGACAAGGCCCTCACTAGCAGCTTTACTGGAAACCTATCATCGTTTGCTTGGAGAGCCACTAAAAATAAATAAATAAATTTTAAAAATTGTCTTTGTGCAGTTGTGATCTTACATCTAGATGTCTCCTTTTTCCCAGTCCCCCAACAAGCTGTCTGGGTACGGCAGCACAACTATCTTGGTAGTTCTGATTTATTAAGTGCTCATTAGTGCTCTAGTGAGAGCCAAAGCAGGGAAGACCACACTGACCTTCATCCATCTTCATTCAACTACATTCTAGTCCTATTTTAAAATGTGTATTTGTGCAGTTGTATTCATACCAGCTTGACAGGCAGGGGTCACACATGGACCCCTCTATCCAAGCTATTTTTTGGCACCAGGCAATTAACACCATCAGTTTGCACAGCAAAGCACAAGCCACAACTGTATGTACCTTGGCCCCAGCTCCTTGCTGGCTTGAGGAATGTGTTTCTGGGACCACCCAACATTACCGGCAGCCACCGGGAATCAAGCAGCTGACAGGGAGAAAGGTGTGATGTGAGCAGCAAGTAATGCTAGTGCTCAGCATCGGTGGGGGCTGTGGAAACAGCGGCTAGCGATCTGTGGGAATGGCAGGCTGAGTCTGGGGGAAGGGATACCCCTCTGCCTTTGAAATGCAGGACATCAGGTAGGTAGTCATCATACTGGCATGTCTCTAGAGTTTCCATCAGCTACATCCAAAGCACTGAAATGTTAGGCAATGTCAGGATGTAAGCTACCGAGAACCTTCTCTCTGCCCTTTGCGTGTTTGTGCAGCACAGGGTAAAGCACTACTCTGGTGAGCAAAGTCAGAGACCCTTAACTTGCTGTAGAAATACAAGTGAATTCGGTCATTAATTGGAACTTTTCAAATATGTCTACTGTCCCTTCAAAAAACAATTTAACACCTGCTTTGTCACTGTCCCCTTCTGACAGTCTCAGCATTCCACTTTGCAGATTTTTGAGTTCTGCTTCAAGCAAGGAGAAAAGTAATTAAGTAACCTGGCTTACAATAACATTTCTCTGTAAAATGGAGCATTCACTCTCTCCCCTGGCCAGGGAGCACCTTGTAGGAGCGGGAGGGAAGAAAGCCTGACTTTGGTGGTGTTTCCCCATTCCGCAGCTTCCACTGACACCTGCTGGAAACAGGCCTCTCTTGGCTGATCCTTTTAAATTCTGCCTCCAAAAAGCCAGAGGGCTGGGCACAAAATACACTTGTCCCCTCTTTCATCAATGAAGCACACTGTGTGTCTGTAACAGTAAAATACGGTCAGAAACAAGAACACTTGCCTATGTCCAACTCTGAGTTTACGAAATAAACCCATCTTTTTCTAAAAAACAGACCCCATTCACAGTCACGTACACACAGGGATTTCCTAGTCAAAGTAAAACCAATGTTTCTTAAAGAGATAAGTGATCTTCAGAGCTCAGTTCTGGTCCAAACGGAGGGAGGTTTGGGGAAAAGTGGGAGGACGGAAGGTCCTCTCTGCAGTCCTAGGAAGCTGAACGAGCAGTGGGACCTGGCAGTGGCTGTCCCCCTTTCTGGTGTGCACCAGCTCCGCCGAGACGCGGGGACCCCAGCTCAGTCGGAGGGCCCGGCTCTCCATCCCGTTTGCACGCCGGCTGGCCGCTGACATGGGGGGAACAGCACTGCTGTTTTCACTGCTGGGCTCACATACTCCAGCACCACCGGAGGAATCGCGTCCATCGTTGACTTGCAGAGACAGGCTGATTGCTCACACTACTTCCCAGCAGACGCACGCACAGAGCTCTGCAAGAGAACAGGAACACAACTAAACCTGTGTGTGAATGAAGGTGGTTCATGGTTCATGTGAGTCCAGCACAGGGATGTGTGATGTTCCAGCCCAGCGATGGTCTACTTTCCTAGGGAGAAGGCCTCCTCCTTTTCATGTCAGAAATTTCACCAAGTCCCTGATGAGCGTCTGAGGCGATGCAGGGAATTGCAGGAATACAACAATGAAAAAATACCCTAAAATACAGGCACAGTTCTAAAGCTTTGAAAACTAGAAAATGTCACTTTTAACAAGAGTTCTTTTATGTGGGTGTAAAGTGTTCTCACTCTGTTTTAGACAGAAAACAGAGCCAGTCACTGATGGACCTAAGCCCGCCCTTCACTTTCAAATTAATCTCTGTACATTTGTAACAACTCAGGCTTGAGCTCTGTACAACTGAAAATGCCTTTTCCATAGTTGGTGTCTAGCTCATGGCATTAGATCTTAACTAAAGCCTCAGACTGCTAAAAACATTAGAGGTCTATACACTTTTCCCTCCCCACAAATATTTTCTACCATGAGATAAAGTAAATATTAGGCAGGGAAAAAAAGATCCTGTTTGTGCATACAAAATTTTAGCTTTGGTCAACTGTGTAAATTCAAGGTGAGGGGTTTTTGCTGGAAGAAATTAAAGGACAGATGAATCTTTTGTTAATTATATTTTCAAGTTCATTTAATTCTCTCGTTACCATCTCGCTGAAGTCCCGCCGGTCATGGCCAGGAGGTGGCAGTGGAAGAGCACCCATTGCTCGACAGCCGCCGAGCTTGGCCTACCCGGTGGCGGTTCACTTCAAGGGCAGAATCGAGGACTGTTTCACGGGATAGGACAGCAGACAGCTGCAATTTAGGGTGTTTTAAGAGGTATCTCCTATCTATGACAGCCGAAGTGCCAAAATGTGTGGCCCCATAGATAATAAGCTGCAAACATGTAAGAAAACCTACTTGTTTGTGTTAAAACTAGGAGAAATATCCGGGTGTTCCTGCAAAACACTGGATTTCAAGACAGTTTTAATCATTTTAATTACTCAAATGAGCAATTAGTTTTAAACATCTGAAAATTTTCAGGCACCTCAACTGCCTGAAAAACATAAAGGATTCTCATAGTAAGTGAACTTAGAATTATCCCAACATTATGGTTTAGGTCTGTATTTGTTAATGAGCCTGTGGCTCCCTTCTTAACTGTCCTTATTGTTGGGATAACCCAGAAAAACCCTCCTTAGGGAAAGCAGGTGCTGGGTTTAGTCAATGTTATTTTAACTTTAATTTTAAATATATTATCTCAACTAATATTAGACTCCTGCAAGCCTCTGCATGTGGAGGGACTTGCTAGAGTTTGCAAACCCTTGAAATGGAACCAGTCACTTGCTCATTCATCTGTATTTTCTTGTTTGCATCCATATTTCTGTTTTGCATTTTGGGGTCTAGAGAAAGAAGAGTTTTAAAAGAGCTCTCTTGAAAAAGTAAATTGTGTCTCTAGGAAGCATTTACTTCCATGTAATTCATGTTAATATTTTGCTAATATTACTCAGACTGAGATCTCTGTACCTGTCTGGGTGGCCCCTTCTTGCTGTTCCACCTGGGTTGCCCTCCACTGGCCCAGGAACCATCAGTGGCCACCTCAGCACTGTGCATCCACAGAATAGTAAAATGGGAATAGGGGAAGGAAACTGATGGTTAAAGTTGATGGTTAAACATAATCTGAAGAAAGGCAGTGGAGTGTGCTGTCCTACCCTGCCCTGCTCTGGTGAACCCAACTAAGAGGCTTGAGAGAGCCGGCGTAGAGCTTGGTATCTTCCAAAGCACTGACTGACCTCCTGATCTTCCACTGGTCCCTTGGCAGGCAGAGCCAAAGGACCTGAGTCCTTTCATGACATCCTGAGCAGTAAATGCGAGGAACGGGATCTTCTCTCTCTTTTCCTGTGTGCCCTTTCCATCAGTGTATCTTACTCCTTTCCCTTTTCACCTGCCATTTCGGAAGAGTGTCTTTCAACACGCTGCTGGGCAGCCAAGGCCGGAAGGGCAGCTACAGGCACCAGGGGGGACAGCGGGTATTTGTACATATTTGCCAGGTCATGGCACAATACACCAAACCGCGTGCTGTGCCTGAATTTCTGCCACAGCAAGGCTGTGAATAAAAGCCAACACCAGAGAGAGAAATGCAATCAAGTTGTTTTTACATGTCCCCTGCTGAGTTTTTGTCTTATTTTCTCCTAAAGAGAGCAGGATCGGGCCACACACAAAAGAAACAATAAAAATCCTCCCATATCATATTTTTGGAAGGATATTTAGTTTTGCTTTCATTTTCTATATAACATTGCTCAAACAGAAGTGTATTTCTAAAAATTCCCTTCAAAAGGAAGAAAAAACAGGGAATAATTACTGTGAAAACCATACAAGCCTCTTTGATTCAAATGTTTTAGCTTCTTAAATTTTTTATTAAAGATGCAGTAAAAAAGGAAAAGATTTTTAATGGGTGAGTGAGTAGGGTGAAGCAGGCAGAACTCTGAAGCAGGCGTAAGTGCTTTTTCTTGAGCAGAGAAAGGACATTGACACCTTCTCTTCTCAGCACATCGGAATTAAAAGGACAATTTGGTGAGCCAACCAGAGATGCAGGAGAAGATTTGGAAATGTGGGGAAAAGTCATGACATTCACCTTGAACACAGAGACGATGTCTACAGAAAGTAACCACGAAATGAGGCTACTGAGACAAGTATCAAAAAGCATAAGTATGCAGAGCAAAATTTTAAAAAGTGAAGGTTCAGTACAGGATTTTGCAAGCCATGTCAGGAGTAGGAAGAAACAATTCTGAATATACATAGAGAGGCAGAGGGAAAGGGACCAAGCAAAATGTTGATTCACTAGCAAATGAAAAAGAAAAGTCATCAGCATGAAAAGCCAAGAAGCCCAAAGTTCTCTGTGTCTGGTTTTGCATTTCGAGGGGGTGGCGAGGAGGGGAGGGTGGGAATCAAGTGCAAAGACTAATGCAAGCAGCAGCAGCAGAGCAGTAGGATCTCTCCATGGAAATACACAGGGAGGCATCAGCACACTTAGAGAACTCCAAAATTTTCCCGCTGCCTGAGCCTGATGGATTCTGTCCCAGGATACTGCAAAAGAATACGGCAGAAGTCATGTCAGAAACACGTGGGGTTATCTTAGGGAAGTCATGGAGTGTAAATAAGCATCAGAAAGCTGGAAAGGGGCAAATATATTCAGTTTCTAAGACTGGAAGGAAAAAACTAATCGGGGATTTGTCTATCAATCATTCAGCTTCCCTTCTAACGCTAAAAGACCCTTGGAAAGCACAAAATCTTTGTGAGCACATGAAAGAAAACAAGGAAATGAGTAAGAGTCAAAATGGATTTGTCAACTCCAAATCCTCTCATCTCTGTTTATAAACGGGTTGGAGGTCTGGATAGAGAGAAAACAATAAACACCATCTAAAATTGCAGAATGGGCTTTGATACTTTCTCTAAAGACCTTCTCATTCTAGAGATAGAAAAATACGTTCTACATGAAACTCTGATACGGCACAGGCCGAACAGACTGAATAAACATGCTGAACTAAGGAAAATGTAGCAGTCACCAGTGGCTCATGGTCAAAATAAAATAATGTAATTAAGATGCTTCTCAGACAACTGTCATGAAGTTGGCTGTATTCAAAATGCTTTTATTGAAGATGTGGTAGATACAATAGAGAGTTATACTATTAAAGCTCTAGAAAACGTTAAGGTAGGAAGAGATACAAGTAAGTCAAGGACAAGACTAGAAGCTAGTCAGCTAGGCAAGTTGGAGAAATGATACAAAAACTTTGGATGAAACCTTATAGGACCATGCAGAAGGATGTACATTTGCCAGAAATGATTAATGGCACAAATAAGAGATGGAGTACAAACAGAAACTCCATCTAAACCAGGGATCTAACATTATAGGAAATCGTGAGCCAATGTTTTCCTATGGTGTTGCAAAATTAAGGCAGTCACTGCAACCCAGGATACTCTTTTCTGAACAAAACTCACGATGTCTGCTTACAGTGAAGTGACAGTCATGCAGCACAACACTCAAACACATGTTTGAGCCAGTATACGATGATCCATTTCCTAACATCATGTACTCTCAGAGAGCAATTAAACAAAATTGCTTATGTTCTGTGAGAACAAACCTTGCTGGTTTGCAATAAAGGAAGAACCTGCCTCCGCTAATGGTACTAACTAATTTCCGAAAAGCTGAAGTTGCTAAGTGACCATCTGTAATTAAAAGGCCTGATACATTTTAAAAATGCTTTTCCTACAACTGGCCACTATTGAACCTTCCGTCTAAGTTGCACATGAAGCCAGTGCAGTATTGATTGATTCAGCACTTTCATAAACCTTTTAGCACAGGCACAAGAAAACAGAACTTTCTGCCATAGCTTGTGAGAGGCAACCTTCATTAGCCAACATTTCTGATTTTTAACATAATTTTCTCTTATTCTAGCTATCTTGTTCTTGCTCTGTCTGTTAGAGAGAAAGGCCAAATATCAGAAAATCACCCTTCCTGCAGGAAATGGGAGGTCAGCCTAGGTACTCCACACAATACTTGAGCTCTTGAATATTTTTCTATATGTTTCAATCCTCAGGAGCTGCTGTAAATTAGCAACGAGACAGCTGAAATGGTCACTCTTATCTGCTGCATCCGTGGAAGCAAAAACCCACAGATCTTCTCCCAGGTTTGTCGGCTCCTTTTATCTCAACAAAAGCTGTGACCTTTATAAGAAATAGATTTGAGAGTCCAGGCTACATGTATAAACCGTTGTTCATATGGTGTGATAAATCAAAGGCAAAAATAGCCTGCAGGATTCCTTGCTACATTGCACACTGAGAACAATCATTTACTTTCCAGGGGACCATTAATTAGTATTGATTTGTCTTCTTGCTCAGATAGTTCACAGGCATATGGATGGAGGCTGCATGCCAGCTTGTGCAACATCAGGAACCTGTTATCCTGCAGCTTTTTACAGGAGTTGAAAAGATTTGCAAACAGAAGACATACTACATAGACTGAAGTTAAGGTGATGTTCAAATTGCCTGTTTTAAGTGGCTAGTGAAAGAGGAAATAGATGAGTCAACATCAATAGGAGCAAGAGACCCATTTGGAACAAAAAGAGGGTTAATAAAACTGTGAGGATGAAATCTGAAGTCCATGAAAAGGCTTATGCCCCAGCCCAATATGCCAGAGTAGGACATCCCTGTGACTTTATACGGTGCAGAGGTGCAAGGCTAACACGTGGAAGTCAACACTAGCAGCCTGCGTTTGTGGAGATGTTCTGTAAAAAAAAGACTATCACAAAATCCAGATGCACAGTGAACATGTTGTCACAACTCTTCCCACACCCCGAGGTAAGGAAACCAGACAGAAAAGTCTTGCGTTGTTGTTAAGTGAATATTGCCTCAACAACCCTGACTGAGACCATCATTGCTCCTCCTTCTGGGAGACCTTCTCTAGTGCCATGCTAAGAGGCCACGAAAGGCCACGTATCTGTCTGGGACGACTGGTCTCACCTGGTATCAGATGTGTGACGGTGCTGGGAGGAGAGATAGCACGTATGGTGGTAGAAGGCCTCTTCACAATAAGGCTGGTCTCCAGCAATGGCACAGCCCTCGCTGACTGGCAATGAGTAGATGAAGCAACTTACACTGTTCTTGGGCAAAAAGGCACCACGGAGAATGCAGCTCAGACCAGGCCAGCAGGCTCCAGTAACAAGCACGCAGGGCACGTGATGGTTAACCGAGCCAGCTAGATTTTCACCTCCCCAATAGTGAGAAGAGCTGTGCGAACAGATGCAGAGCCTACCGGCAGGACACAAAACCCTCTGTGGATGACCAGCGAGCACATAGCAGCGCGGCAGAGCAGAGGCAGCCTACAGACCGAGCTGGTGGCCACTAGTCACCGAGGTTTTGCTGCTCACCAGCTGCATCCTACTGCTGCTGGCCACCAAGGGATCATTGGTCTTGTATTTACTGTACTGACTGAAAAGGAAGCCAACAGTGTTCGTGCTGGTGTTAAACTGAGCTCTTGCTTATTGCTAGCACAGACTCTAGAGCAAAAGCCAGCTTCAAGCAGGGACTAATCTAGCTTTGTACTGGTTGCACTGATCCATCCTCCTTCTTTTTCCAGACAGCTCCAGGGTCAGCAGGCACCAAAAAGATGGGCTATCGGTATCTGCTGTAAGAATAGACGGCAATTTAAATTAGAAGATAAAGATCCTTGGAAAGAATATAACCACCTGGGAACAGCATTTTAGTACTCCAGTAGAAATGAGAGGTCTAAGATTAAGTTGAACCTCAATTCTTTCATCCTCCCCCCACCCCACCCCGACAACATTTTAAGTTTTCATTCATTCTCTTCAGTATTTATTTTCTTAAATAGATTAGGAAGGGTTTTTTTTCCTAACAGGCTTCTCTATTAGTATCAGATAGTCTAATCACCCTCTTGCATATGTGGGTTCTACCTATTATTAGTACGTACTAATAATGCAACCTTGTAAAACTTGCTGTTCGGTAAGGTAGAGCTATCTGGGACGCGCTCCCGCCCAGCCCGCCTGCAGCAACACTGCCAGTGTTTTACATGGGGGCTCTGCAGGCCCCATTTAAAGGCTCTGCCTGCCGGGCTGGGGCAGGTGCTGGAGGGCCAGCCGATGGTGGTGGGAGGACACCACACTCATCAAGAAGATGAGCTCTCGTAGGAAATAGGATGTGAGGTTTGCTGGGGGGTAGGGAAAACAGGAATTGTTTCTCTAATGTAGAAAGAATTAGTGAGAAAACAGCTGACTAGCAGGTTCCAAGGAAACAAAGAATAACTTATGAAGATACTTCGGTGAGTAAAGAGCCATTTTATTAAATCTATTAATGCTGAATGTTGAAAAACTGATATTAGTTTCTTGTGAAGAGATGGTACTTGATATACTGACTAGCTCTGATTTACAGTTTTGTTTCAGCTCTGGATTAGGATGATAATTCTATATACATATGTTCTGCTTTGTGGTTTATGTCTCATGGACTCCGGTCCTATACCTGCCATAGCTGTTCAGAGCAAATATCTCAGATGTTGGGCTCTTTCATTTATTAGAAACCGAACAATGTGCATGGAGGGGGGTATTGCTGCATCCTGAGGGCTTCTGATCTTCTGTAGAAAAAAAAACAAAGCAAAACGAAAATAACAACAAAAAAAAACCCAAAACAACAACAACCCCCCCACCCCCTCCAACCAAAACCCAAGCAACTCAGGAATATTACAGAACAAGAAAGTAAGAGTCTGGAAGTTCAGTTGTATTCTGTTTTCCTTCTACTAGTGTAGAGCAGGAGGAAGGAAAGCTAGGCACCCCTTGGAAAATTCCTGTTCTCCTGATCTGGAATCAAGACAACTGCTGATATGGATGGAGGTGGCACTAAGCTTCTCAGGTACCTGAGAGCAGCCCAAAGTGTGACTGTAGCTGGTGGCGCTCCATGTAACCATTGAGTTCAGACAGGTTGCCCAAATATAGTTCAGAAGAAGAGAGAGATACTTAAACCCAGGCCTGTCACAGTGCTGAAGTGCTCTCAGACACGGAGGCATCGTAGGTTCCTTTTAGGCGTCTCTCTGCTTTTCAGATGTGTCACAGCTTTCAGCGACAGCTTATGCACACTCCTGCTTATTCTGAACTAACTGAAACTATTAGTCTCTGGTGGATTCTCAAATGGCTAATTAGCACTTATTGGGAAATGTATGTGCAGGGTTGAGATTCAGTGGATAATAGGTGTCTGTTGGATTCTGAGCCATTAATAAAAGAAATTAGCATATTCCTGTATAGCTAAACTCTGCCATATTTTGTTATAAGTAATGCCTTCCATGTTGTGTTTCAGAAGTTACTGAAACATGTCATAGTGATTAAAAATGGTGGTAACCAGCTCACAAGGGTAGATTATTTCCTAAATGAGTATTGCTCTCCCTGGAAACATTGGTGCTCTGGGGCTGTCTAGACCAAAGGCAGAAGGTATAAATTCCAGGTCACAAGAATTGTAGTTTCATAGAAAACACCCCTAGCTATGCAAAGATTAAACAGAGTACTTCAAAGCTGCCAATAGTCCTCTGTCATTTCTTTTCGTTTTAAAAATGTTTAGCTACTGTAAATGGGGCATTAACAAGAGTTTCTACTTACATGATTTGTGTTTTCTATCCTCTGGTTATGCTGTGAACGTTAAATTAAAATCTTGTGGAGAGACACCTCAAAGCTCATTTTGGAACAATTATCTACAGCAGAAAATTGTAGCGGCCTGGTTGAGTCTCTGGACCCCATCTGAGACCAGACAATAGAGATATAGTCATCTCTGCTGAAAACTCTGTAGCAAGGAGCTTAGACTTTCTGCAATAAAAGGTGAAATCAAGCTGCAGATCCATGTTTCAATCATCTGCAATTTAGAGTAATCTGAAGGGCTTGCTATTTTTGCAACTTTTTAAATAGATGAATTGTGAAACTTAATGTAGGTCTATGTCACCTTTATCCATCTCCTCCAGTCTCAATATCTGAATGTGAACAGCTTCAGATTTAGGAAGCTGTACTGACACTCCATTTAGTTTTTATTCACTGCTGTCAAAAATTTTAAGACTATTCTTGTACCAGGCTGGCCTTCTCCCAATCCACCTTCCACCTGTGTTTTCAAATATTTCAGGTGAAAAGTGGAAGTAAAAGTGCTTGTCTAATTACCTCTATTTTCAGCAGACCTAGCACTGTAAATTAGGCTGCTTGTTGAACATCATATTGCAGATTCAGCTTGTCCAGCTAATTCATTTTAGCACTAAAAATCCTCTGCATTTTCCTCTTGCTCTCAAATATTCTGTGCCTCTCTGATCACTCAGTAAACCCATAATGGTTTAGAAAGCTACCAAATATTTCACTTGCATATACCTTCTTCAATGTTGGGCAAACATTAAAACATCTTCTACCCCTCTTAAAAGTAACCTCATCCCCAGGAATCAAGACATTTCAAGAGCTGTTTATTTTTTTATGTTAACCTGTTCCTTTAACATGTTGGGGGTTTGGGGTTGTTTGGGGGTTTTTTTGCTTGATAATAAATTTCACATGTATAGAAAAGATATTTAGCCTAGGGCTGCCGGTTACTTTACCACTTCTGTATAGTCCTTGGAAAGCAGATCTGGATCAAACCCACAAATCAGACTTAAACTTTGTAGGATGGGGTGAATACATAGGAGCATCGACAGCATCCCAAGCAGAGTGTCTGTGCAATGCACTGGGAGGTTTGACCCAAAATGTTGAATGCTAATGTGTAGAATATATAAGCTGCCATCGGAGCCGAACTAGCTGACAGCCACCACTGAGGCGGCAAAGTGAAAATGTGATTTTAAACCTTGGATCTCGGAGATTGGCTGCCTCAGACTGGGCTGAAGGGAGATGTCTCTGTGTGAAAATGAGTAGCCTGAAATTCAACTACCTTTCCTCAAAATATGTGGGGAGAGGAGGTAAATCTCAGTAAATGATTGAAAGAAAGCTTTTCAATGCACAGTCACCTTTATCCAATAATTTAGTGACTTCAGGGTCTGGGCCATCTGGCTTTTAATCCCCACTTCTGAAGTTTGACCTGTCTTTTATGTCCTCATCCTATCCCTAGTCAGCTGCATTTACAGGTGGGCAGTGTCATTTTAAACATCCATGGGAAAACATATTTCTTTGCTTAGCAATAAAGGAAGAATGTTATGAACTATGAAAGCATGCAGATCTTGTCAGACCCTGTATACAGCTTGTTTGGGGTGAAAAGTGTTTGGAACAGTGCTTTCTGCAATGCCTTAATAATAAAGAAACCCACCTTTTTGTTAAATACAGCAAAACATAGGTCTTCAAAAAACTTTGTTTAACTGGTGATGATTTGCATTTTATCTGTCCTCAGTCTATGGCAATTTTCCAAGAGAAGGTACTATCAAAACAATTTAGAATTAGCTGTGACAACTGACAATTGCATGGGTGGTACAAAAAGCTTTTGCAAATAAACATTATTTTATGCAACAGACATGAATACATGTTTTAATGAAGAAGTGATTCACAATGATAATATTATTAACTTGTTAAGATTAAACAGGTCTGCCATATGCTGTGTCTAGTGCTTCAGATGGTTTCAAATTTGTGTTTAATTTTTTAAAGTTATGCATATTAACAACAGATGTTGAATTTTAAAAGGATCCAATAATTGAGGGGAAACCATTCCAAAGCTGAGTGTTGAAGGTTTTGTCTTCTTAATGATTCAAAATAACTTTGTATATAATGACTCAGAAAATAATTTAACTTGAAGCTAACTCTTGCATGTAAGTGGTGCGGTGGACATGCTTGAGGGACAGGATGCCACCTGGTCAAGCTCGAGAGGTGGGCCCGGGTGAACCTGATGAGGTTCAACAAGGACAAATGCAAGGTCCTGCACCTGGGTCAGAGCAGCTCTCGGTGTCAATACAGGCTGGGGGGTGGAAGGATTGAGAGCAGCCCTGCCGAGAAGGACTTGGGGGTACTGGTGGATGCAAAGCTGGACATGACCCAGCAATGTGCACTCGCAGCCCAGAAGGCCACCCGTACCCTGGGCTGCATCCCCAGCAGCGTGGGCAGCAGGTCGAGGGGGGATTCAGCCCCTCTGCCCCGCTCTGGTGAGACCCCCCTGCAGTGCTGCCTCCTGCTCTGGGGCCTCAGCACAGGGAGGACGTGGAGCTGCTGGAGCGGGGCCGGAGGAGGCCCCGGGGAGGCTGGAGCAGCGCTGCTGGGGGACAGGCTGGGAGAGCTGGGGGGGTTCAGCCTGGGGAAGGGAAGGCTGCGGGGAGACCTTCTAGCAGCCTCCCAGTCCCTAAAGGGAGCTTATAAAAAAGACGGGGAAAGACTTTTTAGCAGGCCCTCCTGTGATAGGACAGGGGGAATGTTTTCAAAGTAAAAGAGGGGAGATAGAGACTAGACATAAGGAAGAAATTGTTTATAATGAGGGTACTGAAGGCCTGGCACAGGTTGCCCAGAGAGGTGGTCAATGCCCCATCCCTGAAGACATCCCAGGCCAGGCTGGACAGGACTCTGAGCAACCTGGTCTGGTTGGAGATGTCCCTGCTCATGGCAAGGGTTTGGACTAGGTGGGCTTTAAAGGATGCAACCCAAACTGTTCTATGATTCTACAATCCTATGATATTTGGATTATTTTCATCTTACTTCCTCCAGAGTTGCATCCATTTGGTGCAGAGTGGGTTGGTTGAACACTTGCCTCAGAACCCCATCCCTAACCTTCCAATTATTTTTATAAAAAACTCCTTTCACAAGCGCATCTGCCCTCAATTCACCTGTCTCTGGCCCTCACACTAATGGTTCTGCTCAGGGACCTCACACCAGTGGTTCCTGCCTACGCCTGGCTTGCCCCTGTTCAAGCCCCCTGTATGGCTGAGGGATGGGAGGAAAGGTGGAATAAAGCCTGGACTGGCATGCTGCAAGTCAGGGACCCTACTCACAAGAATACTTGAATAACTCCTACATTCATACAGAAACACAGCCTCTTGTGGTTACAGATTTAGCATTTAGATGGTTATTGTTTGCTTGAAGTCAAAAATATTTTTTTTCCTTATTTTAATTCCTTGCCCTGCCTCCATAAGCCCAAGACAGGCTTGTTTTACCATCAGTGCATTGCTTCGCCTTCCCTCTCCCAAATGTAGCTGGTTGGACAAACTTGAGATGTGACTGATGGCACCGCGTGACAGCTACCGTGTTATTTGGCTGTCACACTTTCACTGGAGCGTTGGCCTGTCTTGTCACAGCCGTGGTGGGGTAGCTGAACACAACTCCCTGTGGCTGAGAAATGGTAGACAGGAGCGACAACACCTCGTCCTGTCCGGCCTCACAGGAGCCCCAGCTGCCTCCAGCCGAGCGCATCGCTTTGGTGGTGATGTTGGAGCAACCCTCAGCACCGCACATGTCACCAGGCTCTCTGAGACCACAGCGCTGAAACCCCTCCGGCTGCTGTGAGCCATGGCTGCCTTTCCAGCGTGTTGTCTGGGAACCAAAACCCGTGCTCCGCAGGAGAGGCAGATCTCGTTGCTACGCTGGAAAGCAGCAACTCCTTTTTGCAGCCCTGCCAGCTGCCGAAGCCACGTCTCCAGCACCTAATGGGAACATAGGAATTGTAGGAAATGTAGATGCAGGGATTAAAGCCATTGTCTCCTTTTCTATGTTTCCTGCAGAGAAAAAAACACGAGGAAATTACAACGTAATGGTGATAATTAACATAAACAAGATGTAAAGAAAGGAGAGCCCAGTCAGCTGCAAATAGATAGCAGAGATACCAAATTGATTTCCAGCAGGTCAGAGACACAAAGCAGGGAGCTCCTGAGTGCGTGTTTTATTATTTATATCAATTACTAGCTTCATTAACTTAGTTTGACAAAGCAGGCTGCGGAAAGGGAAAGTAAACAACGACAGGCAAGAAAGTTGACCCTATCAGCTTCTCGGCAAAGAGATTAGATTTTGGATCCTAAAGGGTCCTAACTCTCATTGAAGTATATTTAATCTTCATGCCCTTAACCCCTCACTTTTTGCCCTGAAGGGAGGCAGCCTTCCCGTCTTTTAACTAGTTCTGAACCGTTTACACCATCCCCCATGTAATCCTGGGTGGGTCCCTAAAGGAGACAGCACTTAGATGTGTTTTCCTTCCCTGGGGAGCAGGAAGAAAATGGCAGTATTTGTCCTGATTTCAGAGAGTTACCAGGATTTCAACATTCTCAAGGCTTCTGCTTCTACTGATTAACTAATCAATGCTTTCAGAAGTCTGGGGGAGGCCTGGGAGAGCAGGGAACAGAGAAACATATACAAAAATTGATTGAAATCAGCCTGGAGAAAGTCTGTCCCATCTGGTTATATCAATACATGGTAAGAATTTGCTTGACACCTGCTTTACTCCTTTCCCGTGGGGGTGACAGAGCCCGGGCCCAGGCTGCCCAGAGAGGTGTGGAGGCTCCTTCTCTGGAGATGTTCAAAACCACCTGGACGCGTTCCTGTGCGACCTGCTGTGGGTGACCCTGCTCTAGCAGGGGTTGGACTGGATGGTCTCCAGAGGTCCCTTCCAGCCCCTGCCCTTCTGGGAGTCTGTGCTCTTGAAACAGGGTGTATGATAATGATTTCTGAAGGAAAGGTCCCACTAATGCAGGCAGGGTACTTCTGATGCAACTGCAGTTCACCCCTGGGACTTCCAGTAAAGCAAGCTCTTGTTGATGTGGAGGGAAAGCGGGCATGAAGGAGCCAAGTTAGAGATCATTTTGACCCAGAATGAGGTCACTGAGTATGGGGAGGGGTATTTACTTGATGCAACCAAGGAAGCCGATGCTCCAAGAGGCAGGCAGGCCAGGCTTGCTCCTGCCAGCTGCAGATCTGGAGGGCAAACACCTGCATACAGAGATTGTGTGTCCGGCACAGCCGGCTGTTTCTGCTGCTGAAAGAAGTTAAGAGAGAAGAGGGTGATCTCCACTTTAGAAAGCCTCCCTGATTTATGAACACATTCTATAAGGTAGAAATATTTGCTTTGACCCTTGAGTAATCTTTTCTCCAGGAGAATGCAACCGTTTTTTTCTGAAAAAAGAAAACGATAGTGGGCAGTGAGAGGAGAGGGCTAGAGGTAAAAACTTGTATTATATTTCTTCAGGTAAAAGTGGCAAATACAGCAGAGGCTGTACTAGCAGCATGTTGTTTCTCTCTCTGCCCTCTTCTCATCCGGTGGGCAGATTGATGGATGCATTGTACAGTTCTGTCCAACCTGGCATTTTTATTTCCCAGCTGCAGGTATACTGTTTTCAGCTTGTATCTGTACCCTGCATGATCTTAGACAACTAATTACAACTCACCATTGACACCTCAACAAGCAAGATTTGCTCAATTAAACCTGTACAGAGCGTCTGCTGTTCAGCTGAGATGAAAAATACCAGTTTTTCCCAGTCTATCAGCTGGGAAACCCTCACTGTACTCCTGTGAGTAATGGCCTTATGGCAAGATCTGCTTTTGCCCATCCCAGATAAACTGCCATTCCCCAAATATGATACAATTACTGCTCTCAGTTTTCTTCATCCACGTACAAGGAAAACTGATTTAAAGCAATGCATTACACCAGCAATTTAGCCTTTGGTGACTGCTCTGAGCTGACATTTTCAAGGTGGGGGAGAGACCATCTCTACCTGACTGTAACTGAGGTTTGATTAACTGATGGTTTTGCTGCCTAATTTCAGATTTAGTGACGTTTATCCACCATCTAATGTTTTTTAATTACTGATCAAATACTGATTTATTTTTTTATGTGTTTCATAAGTACCTCACTTCTTAATACCAGCTCCACATTTGATCACAGGGAGTAGCTTATGTTTGATCAAGTATTTTTGCATCTATAAATGTTGGAAATGCTATGTATTTGCTAGAACTATGGTCTGCGAGTCCCTTCACCAGCTATACAGAATAGCTTCAGATTGTGAAACTGTGATTCCTGCTATCTAAATCTGTGTTCTTCACTTAAAGTGAAGACATCTTGCCCCCCCCTCTTGCCTCTCCCCATCATCTCCTTCTGTATGTCTATTATAATCTCCACCTTTAAGATGTGCAGAGCCTTCTGAGCTGTAGAGACCTTGCCCCAGAGAAATCTCCCAGGCAATGAGTAAGTGTGGTCCTAAGTGGGCCCTCCATTTCCAAAGCCCAGGACTCACCATGCTCTGATAACCCCCTTGCCTGCTAATGCATTTGATACCTACCTGAAAGCACCACCAGAGCACGTTTACAAACTCCATAGGACATCTAGGAGTGTTTGCCAGAGACTGGCATTTAGGAACAGTCCGAGGAGCCATCATAAATATCATGTATTGGCTGCTGTGAAAAGCAGAACATTTGGGTCTCTACCTGCTAAAAGTCTGTTGGTACAAGCAAACAACTGGAATGAAATCCCAGCAGATGAGAAGCGTATGGCGGTGTGCCATACCTCAGCTCAGACACAAATCCTGCTCCGTCCCTGCAGAGCAGCTGCCCTGCAGAGTGCAAGCCCTTGGATTCAAAGGTAAGCAAGAAGCAACAACTAAAACCCTTACAGGGAAAGTCAGTAGGTTCACCAAGTTTTGAACCGGGCTACTTTATAAAATGAAAGCATGCGATGATTTCTTAAATTGTAATTGAAAATTATACCACCAGAAATGCTCTAGTGGTGAGCCCTGGTCCCTCAGAGAACTTCTCCCTGGAGAGGGGTGGAGATTAGCAAATGCATTTCACATGACAGCTTTTAATATAATTATTTGCATAACTGGATTAAAGAAGTGCACCAACACGTCTCTAAATCTTATTATTGTTTATTACTCTGAATATCCAAGAAAACAGTCATTACATTAAGCAGAGATTCTTGGGGCTGGATTCAGAGGTGGGCTGAGTGAACGGGGCCGTGCCTCGGCCCCACCAGCCTGCAGGACCCCCAGCCCTCCTGCTCGGGGCCGGACGGCTTTGTGCACCCATACAGGGAAAGCCTGCGGAAATGGCCTTGTGGGACCACTGAGGTGGGCCACGGGGGCTGCTGAGGAGAGAGAAGGAGCTTCAGGAGCCCACGGCTGGGGAACACAGACCATTTCAGGGTGCATCTGCAAAGCCTAGTCCTGAGAAGGGCCTGATGGAAGGGGCAGGCTCTGAGCTTTCTGATGCAAATGCAAGTCCTGACAGATACAAGGCATGTATAGGTTAAACCAGCACTTAAACAAGGATGCCTGCCGTGCTGGGCACTCCTGAGGACCTCCTTGAGATGACAGACCTCGGCACTGCTGTAACTACAGCTCCAGGGGCTGCTGGTAGCGAGATGTTCCCAGTGTATCTGTCACTGTGGGAACAATATATGCACCAAACAGCCCTTTATTTCTGCCTCAAGGACAAAAAAAAAAAAAAAAAAAATAGAGAGAGAGAAAAAAATCCACTCTCATTTGCTTCCTGCAGCTCTCTGCGTCTGCAGTCACTAACAGTCAAGAGAACATTACTAAGCCAAACTGCAGTGCTGGCAAATGAGGGTAAAAACATGATGTGTAGGAAAGAAATGGTCCTGGGCCTGCCGTGGTTAACAAGAGCCTTCCCAGTTACTCTGCTGGGCTTTGGATCACTCTCTGCCTGTATTTAGTGCATGAGATCGTAAACATTTGGGGCCATCTCAATAATAATTAGGCTTTACAAACTGACAAATTAACAGTTTGAAGTAACATAATTCCATAGAAGAACAAACTCTAAAAATCGGGATGTTGTTGTTCTTTAAAGCTGCTTTCTGCAATGCAGTTTCAGTGCTCTCTTGGTGTCCTACTCTCTGTTCTCTTCAAAAGACACCTGAAACAAAAGCTGAAAAGCTTATAAAATTTGGTTGGTTGGTTGGTTTATTTGGAAGGGGGTTTTTTCTCTTTTCAAAATCACCAGTTTGTCCAGTAACTTTATCTTGAAAGAAAAAACAATTTCTTAAAATTCAGCAAAAGCAAAACATGCTTAATAGGTCACTGAAATCTTAAAATCAAGGTAAGCAAGGCAGATACACTTAATCACAGAATAAACACAAGTCCTTTAAAAGGACTCCATGTTTCAGTGTCTCTGTAATCAACTTCTAATACCCAGTTCCTCATTTCTAGCAGCAGAACAGCTTGAAATCCTAAGGAAATTTGCAAAAAGGGATTTCAAATGTTTTCCCAACACTTTTTCCAGTGTGTGCATATGCATCTGTGTATTTTTTTAACCAGATTAAGCTTACTGAATGCTGATGAGCAAAATTATATTCAGTTTCACAGTAGGAGTACATTTACAAACTAGAGAAACCATTCTCTCTTTCTTCCCTCTCCCCCCCCCCCCCCCCCTT